>JAMKQA010040162.1:0-18685 GCA_024699735.1 Posidonia australis | reverse complement strand
GCTGAATCTGGTAGGTCGATTGCACCTTACTCCTACGTGGAGAGACTTGTGCATCAGCCCATGATCCAGTGGCCAGACTGAACCCTACTTCTTCATTCGAGCTTAAATAGGTGAGATCCTGTGTGAGGCTACCAGCCCTTGAGCACAAGGTCATTGCATTTGCATTTCTTGCACTTTTAATACATGTTTCTTCCAAGTTTTACAGAATGATTCCACTGCATATTTTTCCAGAATACATCCTCTGATGTTTTGGCTTTGCATGGCCTTCTGTTTTTTCCTCAGCATGTTTTCTTGGCCCACCTAGACGCACATAGGGGGCGCACCAGACTGGAGCACCAGTCCGACGCACCAAACAGGCTCATTGGCCTGTTTTCAGTAGCACACAGCAGGCTTTCACATGTTTTTTCTTACTTTCTTGACCCGATTTGCTTCTGGGTTTTTCCTTTGGTTTTCTTCTTTGATGCATTAGGAAGGCACACCTTTGTTTTCAGCTGTTTTCCTGCAATTTAGATTGCATTAAGCATATAGTAAATCAAGGATGATAAATCGCTCAAGATATTAGATCTTTGATCTCATTATGCAATATTATTGCATCAACACTTGACCCGGCATACGAGCGATATTTTTGAGCATTAGGACACACATCATGCACCTATACTTAGACACCACACAAGCATGGCATAGCATATCGCCCTCGGGCGTACGGCAAAGGCGACATTCCCTAAGCAAAAGAGAAACCAATAGAAGATCGATTTATCGGGCGTACGAGGGTGCCTAACACCTTCCTCGTACGTCATAGGGATCCTTACCTGCATTTCTGGTTTACGAAGACTTTTCTTTATTTGTTTTGCATGATTTTCATTTTATATGGTTTTCCTTGTCTTCCATTTTAATAGACTAGATGGCGACTCTTGCATTTTGCATTATTTTATTTTTACCGTGGCTTTGCTGACTTTGGCTCACATATATTTGTTGCCACCCTCGACGGCATGGTTACAGTCGATTGCTAAGATCTGACAATTTCTTGCTTCCCTTCGGGCACGGGGGGAGGATTTTCTGGCGGTAAACCTTTAAAACAATCTTTTGAAAGGAAAATTTGAATTCTAAACTGTTCTCATATATTTGCCTACCCTAACTTGTTTGTTTTCGCCTTTCAGGGTGTGGGCCCTAGGTTGAGGTGGTCACGGGCAACAGCGGAGAGTTTGACCTCGACTTGGATGACGAGGATATCTCTAAGGAAGAGGACCTGATCGGTGCTTTTAGCTCAATTATTGGGGCTCAAGCTGCTTCCACACGGACAGTTAAGAGAATGCATGGTAGGGCTGATCGTCGGGTCATCGCAACTGCTCGGAGGAATAAGGGGGAGGATTCAAATGAAGATTGAGAGCTTCAACCATTTTCTTTGATATTTCTGGCCTTTGTACTGACTGTTATAATCTTGAAACAATTTCCTGATAGATGGATGTTTAACAGTTGATTGTGGATATTTGATGTGTTACTTTCCTCTTCAAAACATATCTATGCTCAAATTTTTGTTTAATGTGAATGCTCTGTGGCCTATCTCTTTGTTTTGTTAATTTGCGTTAGTTGTGTGAGCCTATAATATAAGGCGTGATCCTGGGAAAATCCCTGGGTTTTTCGTGGCACTTACCCACACATCACATTTGTGATGTCGGTCCGCGGCTTCACCTTACATGGTCAGGTCGGCTACTGGCTCGACTGTTGCTGCATCTGAAAGGGCTCAGGGCTTTGGGGGTTGAGGCGAATCACCATCTCTTTGTGCACAGGGATCTCCTCTTTGGCTATCCATCCTTCTTTCTAGCTCCTTCGAGGATTCTAGGGCACTGATGGTTCCCTTGCCTTCTTCTACCACCTCCCCCTCATGGTAAGCTTCTATTTGTTCTTGCATCTGCCACAAAATCTAGATCTGAGCTTGACATCCTCACTCTCCAAGCTTTGGGCTTAATGCAACTCATGCACTCACGAGATGCTCTTGATTGCTTGATTTTCCATGCATAGGGATACTCTACACTGGTCACTCCTATCCATTGCTCGGACACTCTTTTGACTTTGATCGGGGCTTTGACTGTTGATGACCGAGAGCGACTCCGCTCGTGGGGGATCTCCTCCAAATTCCTCAACATTGGTCGAGTTGAAGTGAGACAGTATCTATTATGCATGGTTGCTCAGCTTTGGAAGTCGGTTCACCATCTCTTTCGCTTTGACAGAACTGAAATGACAATGACACTGGAAGAAGTCTGAAGGATCTGTGGTATTCCAAAGCTACTGGGTGCTTTGATGTTCATGCGCCGTGATGGATATCTTGCCGTTTTGAGCAAACTGTTTGGGCTCAATGTTGTTGAGTGTAGGCAACGACTGGTTTGCACAGATGGTTCCACTCCCATGCTTTGATTGGATTATTTTGGTGAGATGCTGCAGAGGAAGGCCGAGCTAGGGAATGAACTATGGTTGCGTGGATTTGTCACATGCTTCTTTTGGGGAATTGATATTTAGTGACGGTTGGACCACTGTGCAGAACGAGGTGGCTGAAATTGCCTTAGCCACGGTTACTCGATAGATAGATCTGACTCCCATCATTCTGGTGGAGACTTATCGAGGGTTAGATCAGGTTCTGCATCGCTCTCGCCATTTCTATGGCTGCAAAGCCTTGATGCAGGTAATCTTGGTCTTGCTGCCATTCTTTATAATTCTTTGATGACACCCTGCTTAATAGGTTTGGCTGGCTACCCATATGGGAGTGGAGGTCATTCGTCCACAGAGATCTGTGTTTGAGGCTTACTGCAGTAGTGGTCATGCTCAAACCATCCCAAGTGTCTGGGTATTTTATGACTACTTGGCAGGCCTTATTGATGATCATGTGACTTGGAGTATCATCTCGTCTGCTACTGAGCCGTTTGCCATTTTTTCCAATAATTCTGACATGTGGATGATTGTGTTGCCAGGCTTGACCGGTGGGGTTGAGTATCACCCAGTCTGGGTTCTCTGCTAGTTCAGATACTGCCAAGATGCATACAAGGAAAGTTCCATGCCGGAGTTCCTTCAGTGGTATCCTCTAAACTCACTGAACATGACAACAGAACTGGCTTGATGGATGCGTGTCTACGTTCATCGGGCTAAGATCCATACATGCGTTGATGCAAGAGAACTATGCCCTGCATATGCATATTCTGCATGAGAAATAGTGTGTGGTGATGCAGAGCTACATGAATGTAGGAAGAGCATGAATGCATGCATGGAGGAAAGTGTTGGTGTCGCAGAGTGAGGACACACTGATCATGATCACTGATAGTACTTTTTCAAGTAGCAAGAGTTAACTGGCTCCGACTGTTCAATGCAGTCCATGTCATCCAAAATGACAGCTCCTCCGGAGTAGACTTGCTTGACCACGAATGGTCCCCGCCAATTGGGCCTGAATTTGCCACGATTATCAGGGAGGTGTATTGCTCTCAAAACCAAATCCCCTGGCGTAAAGCTTCTTGGCCGGACCTTCTTCTGATAGGATTTGGCCATGCGTTTCTGATAGCATTGTGCGTGATGCATGGCTTGCAGTCGATGCTCATCTATCAAGTTCAGTTGAGCGAGGCAGTCTTCAATCCACTTCGCCTCTTCCAGCTCCGCTTCTTTCAGAACCCTGAGCGACGATATCTCCACTTCTATTGGTAGGACTGCTTCCATACCTTATACAAGAGAATATGGAGTCGCTCCCGTCGAGGTCCGGACTAATGTTCTATAAGCCCACAGAGCATATGGGAGCTTGTCATGCCAGTCCTTATGTGTTTCCGCCATCTTTTTTAGAATCTTGGTTAGATTCTTATTGGTGGATTCCACTGCACCGTTCATTTGAGGGCGGTACGAGGAGGACTTGTGATGCCTAATATGGAACTCCTGTAGGAAGTCCTCAACCTTTCTGGCTGTGAAATTCGTCCCATTATCTGAAATGATAGAGTACGGGACCTTGTACCGGGTGATGATGTTGTTCCTGATGAACTTCTCTATCACGGCAGTTGTAACTGTCTTGTAGGAGGCTGCCTCCACCCATTTTGTAAAGTAATCAATGGCCACTAAGATGTATTGATGTCTATTGGAGGCTGCTAGATGGATAGCTCCAATGACGTCTATTCCCCACATGGAGAAAGGCCAGGGTGATAACATGCTGTGGAGCTGCTGTGGAGGTGCATGGATAAAGTTGCCGTGGACTTGACAGTTGTGACATCTTCGCACAAACTGGCAACAGTCTAACTCCATGGTTGACTAGAAATAACCTTGCAACATTTTTTTCTTTGCCAGTAATACTCCATTGATGTGAGGCCCGCATGTCCCGACATGCACTTGTAACATTATTGTATCGGCCTCTTTTTTATCAAGACAACGTAGAAGCATTTGATTGTAGGATCTCCGATACAAGTGACCGGCACCGGGTACATACTTCGAGGCCAATATAACCATGGTCTTTCTGTCGGCCATTGATGCATCTGGATGATGATTCCCAGTTTCCAGATAAGCTCTAATGTCGTGATACCAAGGAAGCTCTGCTGGGGAGTCTACTTCCACTACACTCATGCAGTGTGCTGGTTGATCTGTGCAGGTTACTGACACCTTCACTGTATCATCCTCTGGTATCAACAACCAGGATGCAAGAGTGGCCAGTGCATCCACATAGGCATTCTTAGCTCTGTTCATGAAAGGAAAGCATATCTCTTCAAATTTGGCCATCAGCTTCAAAAGATGGTTGTGATACGGAACTAACTTCAAGTCTTTGGTCTTCCAGTTGCCATTAACTTGAGAGATAACAAACATGGCATCCCCGTGCACATGTAATCTCCGTGCACCATGCTCTAATGCTGCTCACAAGCCAAGGATACATGCCTCGTACTCTGCCACATTGTTGGTGCACACAAAGGTTAGCTTCTGAGCGAGCGGAATCATTTGTCCTTGCGGAGTTTCTAGCACTCCACCAATACCCATGCCTCTCCTGTTAACCGCTTCATCAAAGTAGAGCTGCCACTAATCTTTATCTCACGGAACTACTGGCTCCTCTTCCTCCATGGCAAACAATATATCCTCATCAGGGAACTGAGTCTGCAGGGGCTGGTATTCTGGCAATGGTAAGTCTGCTAAGTGATCAGCCACAACCTGTCCCTTCATCGACTTTTGAGTGACAAATGTGATGTCAAACTGTGATAAGAGCACCTGCCACTTGACACATCTGCCTACCAGGGCTGGCTTCTGAAATAGGTACTTCATAGGGTCATGTCGGCACAATAATAGAACTGGATATGCCATCATGTAGTGCCTTAAGTGCTGTGTGGCCCAAACGAGGGATAAGCATACTTTCTCGATTGAGGTGTACTTAACTTCGCAATCATTGAACTTTTTGCTTAGATAATAAATTGCCCTCTCTTTACGACCTGTCTCATCATGTTGTCCCAAGACTGCATCCATAGAATGCTGTGTGACTAACAGATAAAGCAGCAAAGGGCGCCCCGATGTCGGAGGAACTAGAACTGGTGGCCTTGCCAAGAGCTAGTTTATTTTGTCAAAAGCTTCTTGACATTCCTCGCTCTAGCAGATCTGTGCATTCTTCCTTAAGAGCTTGATGATTGGCCTGCAAATCAGTGTTAACTGGACAATGAATCGGCTAATATACTGCAACCGCCCCAGCAACCCTCGAACCTCTTTCTCTGTAGTAGGGGGAGGCATCTCAATGATGGCTTTGGCCTTGTTTGGATCTACCTCGATTCCCCTTTGGCTGACGATGTATCCCAGCAGTTTACCGGATTACACACTGAATACACACTTGTTGGGGTTCAACCGTAGCTTGTACTTCCGTAGGCGGTTGAAAAGCTTCCTCAAACAAGCAATATGTTCTTCAGGCTCTTTTGACTTGCCAATCATATCATCTACGTAGACCTCGATGTCTTGATGCATGAGATCGTGAAATAAGGCTGACATTACCCTCTGATATGTGGCCCCGGCATTCTTGAGCCCAAATGGCATAACTCTGTAGCAAAACACTCCCCATGGGGTAATAAAGGATGTTTTCTCCATATCTTCCTCTGCCATCCGGATCTGATTATATCCAGAGAATCCATCCATGAATGATAGCATTTTGTATCCTGTAGTGTTGTCTACTAACACATCGATGTGTGGGAGCGGAAAGTCATCCTTTGGGCTAGCTTTGTTCAGGTCTCTGTAATCGATGCACATCCGTACTCGACCGTCTTTCTTGGGAACCGGGACCACATTAGCTAGCCATTCTGGGTATAGGACGACCTTTAGAAAACTGACTTTGTGTTGTTTCATTATCTCTTCTTTCAGTTTCACGAGCCACTGTGGTCGCCATCTACGCAATTTTTGCTTGACTGGCTTGACGTCAGGCTTAAGCGGTAAAGTATGCACCACTACCTCGACGTCTAGTCCGACCATATCATCATAACTCTAGGCAAAGATGTCTACATACTCTCGAAGAAGCTCGACAATTTCTGCTCTGGCCTGTGCGGTTAGTCTGGCACTTATGCGCACTTCTTTGACATCTTCCTCAGTGCCTATGTTCACCGTCTCTGTTTCTTCCTCCACATGTAGGTTCGGGCCTTCAGGATCATCATCATAAGGCTGGAATTCTGGAACATCGTGACTCTCCTCTTCTGCCTCTGCATCATCCTCTTTTCCATACGCAATAAGCTCCGAAAGGACGTCCTGCTGGCATGATGGATCCGTGTCTTCGAAGGCACACACTTCTTCTGCATTCTGCCCTCGGTGGTGCTTAAGAATGGTCACTGTAACTCTGGTCTTCCTGTAGGCACCTCTAATGACCTCTAGTTCTATTGTCTTCGAACCTGCATCTGATTGCTCCTCTTTTGATACCCAAAAGTTCTGATTACCATGCTGTCTTTGCACAGCATGTACAACAGGTGGGCAGCTGTCCTCTATTTGACTGATGTGAGTGCTGCTGCCCGGGTTCCCTCCTGAGCCTAACTCAGGATCTTTTTTTTTTGGACCCCACTGCTCAAGTGGGGCCAAGTCTGGTAATGCCACTTAGACCTACTGTAGACACCCCAATTTTCTGATTTTGCAGGATGGAGATGTGGTGGCTGAGCTCTAACCCTCATTAGGCCCATTTACTTCATGGAAGCCCACTTGGGCCCATGAAGGCCCACATAGGCCCATTAAATCCTAATTGAGCTTACTTGGGCCCACAAGACTTATTTGGGCCCATTTAACTTTTTTTGAACCCATTTAGGCCCATTTGGCCCCATTTGGGCCCATAGGGGCCCACATGGCCCATAGGGGCCCACATGGCCCATAGGGGCCCACATGGCCCATTAAACCCAATCTGAGCTTATTTTGGCCCATTAGACCTATTTAGGCCTATTTAACCTTTGTAAGCTCATTTGGGCCCATCTAAGCCCATTTTGGCCCATGGGGGCCCGCAAGGCCCATATAGGCCCATTGAGTCCAATTGAGCCCATGAAAGCCCATCAAATCCACCAAAGTCCACTTAGGCCCTTGAATCAACCCATCATTCAACCTATGTCTTCTTCTTATTTTTCCAAAATAAAACTCAATAGTCAATGCATTTCTTCCCATTCTCCTCACGAACCAACCATTGAGATCATCCCTCCATGAATTCATCAATCCAGTAGCCCATCCTCTTCAGCCCACTAAGCCAGCAGCTTCCACGGCAGCTCAACCACTGGATCAATTGTCGCCGGAGGAGCTTGGATCGCCGTCGATCCTTGTCGATAGTAAAGGGGACAGGATGGAGCGTGAGGGGGACAGCCGTTAGAGTCTGCTGAGTCGTTAGGTGTCCAGTTAGTGGGGTTTGGAGTCCATTAGTGGTTCTGTTAGGAGGTTAGAGGTTGTTACAGCGATGGGTCGTCGGGTCTCTGCCTATAAAGGGGAGGTGGAGCCAGAGTTTTGTAGGACTTTTGACCATGCGAGAGAGGAAGGAGGAGTGCTCTAGAGAATTCCAGAGCCAGCTCCGTCGTGGAGAAGGGAAGCAGCCGTCGTAGAGCTCCAGTGAGGCGTTTCCAATCAGGTACGCTCCTCTGAGCTTGCTTAATTGTTAGTTTTTTTAATCCTCTAGCCTCTCCTCCTCTTCCTGGAGTGCTTCCAAGGGAACCAGAGTGATCCCTTCGCTAGCGGAACTCCGCCGTGCCCTGCCGTCGCCACACTCTGGTGACAAGGGGGCAATCCAAAGAGCCTCCTGGATCCCCGAGTCCTCTCTCCTCCGCCTCTGGGCCTCCTCGAGCTTCTCCGCGCCTTGGATCGCCGCTCCACCGCTTCGGACAGCTTCGCACGAGATCGCTGGAAAACTGCTCCAATCACGCCGTCGCCGGAGAAGACGACCACTCCAGAGGTGGACCGCGTGCTTCCCACCGCTCGATGCTACTCCGTGCCTCTAGGATTTCTCCACCACCTCCCATGATCACTCCGGAGCCCCCAGAATCGCACCCTGACCACTGGAGCACCGCAACAACCGAGCTCGCCGGAGACAGACCGCCGATGACTTACGAAGCCCCCCTGCTGCTCCATTCAGCTCCAGGAGAGGGGAGGGGGTTCCACCCGATGCTCCGAAGCCCTTTGGACCACCGGATTGCAGCACCGTCGCCTCAAGCACCTCCAGCCTCCTCGGGTACGTCGCCGGAGCAGCCCCAACGGCAAGCGAGGTGGGAGGGTTGACCCAACCGTCAAGGTTTCGATCCACTCCATTGGATCCTCCTCTCTTTCCTTTTTCTTGTCTCCCGTGAAGTTTGATATAAGATTAGACCACGGGAAGGCCTTCTTTGCCCCCTCCGGCGGTCGTCGTCGGCGAGCTCCAGCGACCGTCGTTTCTTTTTTTCATTTAAAAAGCAATTTAAAACATTTTATTTGAATAACATACAGAAACTTTGTTTTCCTTGCATTTTGGTCCTTATGGCATTACTTTTAGGTCCTTTTATTGCATATAGGTCATTCAGTCATTTTTCTTAAATTTTTCGAATAAAGTTTTAACTGAAAATATTACATGTTTTACCCTGAACATTTAAAATAATGTTTTCTGAGTTTATAACTTTAATAAAAGTCCTCCAGAGTTTTTTAAATGTATTTTGTTTTAGACAAATTGCATAGAAGACCCTAGATTTCCTTGGAACCTTTCTGATAGTTCATTTTTTCTGTAGAAATTGCATATCAGCCCTCATACTTCTCAAAATGTTTATGAATGCTCATTTTTGATGGTTTATTTGCATGTAAACCCATGCATTCTTCTGAAATCATCCAGGATGCATGATTTTGCTGGTTAATTTGCATTGAGACCCCTGGACTTTATTGAAACCTTCCAGAATGTTCTTTTCTTTGGTTAATTTGCATTTAAACCCTTCGAGTGTTTGCAAACTTTTTTGAAGCATGTTTTTCTCTGGGTAAATTGCATTTTAACCCTTAGACTTTACTGAAATTCTTATGGATGCTTTATTCTGCTGGGTAATTTGCAGCTTAGCCCCTATACTTCATTGATATTACTCTATTTGCCTATTTTCAAGGGTAAAATGACCATTTTGCCCCTGAAACTTCCTGGATCATTTCTGAGACTTTTTCTTGCTTTTTTTTACCCTGATTTTATGCAAAATTGGTTTAACTGCATGTTTAGGTGGTAAAATTGCATTTTGGCCCATAGGAAACTTCATTTTGACTAGGAATGCACATTTGACCCTAGAATTCTTCATAATTGCATAAAATGTGTTTTCCTATGTGTTTTTTTTGATGATTTGGGCTTTCGAACTTTAGTTTTCCTCAGAATTTGGGTTTTTTGCACAAAACCCCCTAGATTTTTCATATTTCCATTCACACTTGCATTTTGCATATCTTTTCACATCTTTTTGCACGAATTTTCCCGTCTTTTCTTCCCGATTTTGTGCACGTTTTTCCTAGCTTGATTCTGACTTGGTTTTCCCCCCGTTTTCCGGATTTTTCTCGGTTTTCTGTGGTTTTGACTTGTTTTGGTTTTCCATCGCCCGAGATCGTACAGTAAAAGGCTTGTCAAAGCCGACATTGTCCCGAAATGAGGATTATTTTCCGTTTTTTGATTTTATCGGATTTATCCCAATTTTCGCTGTTTTGTGAGACGCTTTCCGAGAATTTCACGATTTTCACGATTTTCCTCATCGTCCAAGGGCGTACAGTAAAGCGGCATTCTCAATGCCTACATTTGACTCTCGGATTAACTTTTTCCTTTATTTCATTTCTTCTTTACTTTGATTTGGCATGTTTTCAATCATCTTCTTGCATAAGCATATAGAAGAAGCAAGCATACATTTAATAAACCATTGACAGTAGGAAAACCTAGAAAGACCGAGTTTTCTCGGGCGCATGGGGGTGCCTAACCCCTTCCCCATGCGTAATTAGAATCCTTACCCTTTCTCTGGCCCGCATTCATTTGTGCATTGTCCATTAGGCACGGATCACACATGCATTCTGCATTTTGTTTTGTTTCGTGATTTTCTTGTGTTTTTTGGTTTTCCTCATCTTTCCATTAAAAGACTAGGTGGCGACTTCTTTCCTTATCCTTTTTGTCTTTCTTTGGTGTTTCCGAGTCTTGTCTCTTCTTCCGGATTCACCATTTTCACCGTGATCGTATCGGATCTCCTCGTGTGTTTCCGCACACTGAGTAGTAGGAGAGCCGCGCAAGGGTTCCACCGGTATGGTCACACCCGCCTCCTGGCTGATAGGAGATGAACTCCTCTGGTTTAGCGTCTGATGGTTTGTTTTCCTCAAGGGTCATGATTGCAGACTGGCCTGGTGTTGCTGCTGATTCTCCCTTATCATGTGCCATTGCTGTTTTCCCTTTCCTGCGCCTTATTTCATCCTATGCATCTTCAGCCAGTACTGACAACTGCTCTTGAAATAGAACTTCTAAGTCGCTGAGCATGTTATCCACTTGGGCTACCACAGCATCTCCCTCCTCTTCGTTAGAAGGGGAATCCACATAGTAGGTGCTGGTAGTCCTCTGCACCTCAGGTTCTGATTTTAGTTGCCTCAGCTGTAACCTCCTCATTGTTGCCTGATGCTCTGAAGCTACTGTTGCTGACTCTACCCTTGATGCATCCCATGTTGCTGCTGGATTAATAGACAGATCCTCCACTGATTCCGGAGGCGGCGGTGCTAGCATGGCTCTCCTTGGGGATATGGATGACGTTGAACCCATTCCGAAGTCCATAGTTTCCTCTTCCGAGCAGCAGTCCTCTATGCATACCCATTCTGACTCACTGATCGGCTCATTGGACTCGGATTCTGCAAGCATCAAACTCCGATTGGGATCCAGCAATCCCGCACAGACAAAATTATTTAAATCTCGAGGAATGACGAGCTTTTGAAACTTACGACGCCTTGCGCATCTGTCCTGTGGCCTGTGCTCGTATCCCAATCCCTCAAACTCGCGTCTTCTTTCCGCGGTGATTAGTTCCACGATTCCTTGGCCATTCCACCCGAGAGGTGCTCCTTTCTCATACCTCTATCTCTGACATAAATTGTCGACCATCGAAAAGGGATTGCCAAAACTGGCCAAATGACTGGCGCGCTCGAGAATGGGAATAAAATTGACTGGTTCAAAACAGTCAACACGGTAAAGTACATCAGAGGATCTAGAGTCAAAGCAGACAGTATGGGAAGAGACCGAAGAGACCGCCTCAACCTTCTCCTTTTCGAGGTTTTTCGCCATTACAACAACAATGTCATTGTTCCAGTGGAATTTGATCATACGATGGAGGGTTGAGGGGATGACCTGATGCTTGTGGAGCCAAGGACGCCCAAGCAGGAGATTGAAGGATGGTTTGAGGTCAACAACATAAAACTCAACCTCGAAACAGGCGGGACCAATGATCAGAGGAATAACCAGGGTCCCTAATGCATCATGGTGCGTGTTATCGAAAGCCGTCATTCCCTTCACCGCCGGAGTAATGTCCTCCGATTTGAAGCCCACCTGACTTGCAGTCCGCAAGGGGCAAACGTTCAAACCGGCGCCATTATCGACTAGAGTAAGAGGAATGCAGATGTTTTGGTATTGCACCGCAATGAAAAGGGGCTGATTGTGATTTGTCCCTGCCGGAGGTAGCTCAGAGCTGGAGAAGGAAATGACCTCAGGCGTAGCTATCACTCCCACCATGTTTTCCAAGGCTGAGGGTTGTATTGTTGAGGGAACATGGGCAGCCTGGAAGACTCGAAGAAATGCTTCTCTATGTTTAGCCGAGGTGTGGATAAGGTCCCAAATAGAAATGTCTGCCTTAATTTTCTTCAGCTGGGCAGTAATGTCGACTACTGGTGCTTCAACTCTGGTGGTAGGGTTAGCTTTGGTGGTAGTTTCCTCAGGGATTGGACTAGGAATGTTGGCTCTAACTTGGGTAGATGAGGCCACAGGATGGCTAGTTTTGTTTGCTATGGCTGGGGCCTTGTACACCCTTCCCAACCGCGTTACCTCTGCGCACATTTCGGCGGTGTAACTGTAGGGCATCCGGTGGGTGTCCTGTGTTAGGTTGATGATCACAGGAGCACGAGCTCTTAGCTCTATAGGGATTGAATCTGGCAAAGAGGGTTCTGGTTCTTGGTGGGCAGGATTAGGCCTTGGTCTGGCTAACAAACTGATTGTTGGTGGGGCAGATTGCATGGTGGGTCTGGAAGCCGCGCGCCTCGATCGAGCAGTCAACTGAATCATGTTCATAGCAGAATTGACAGTATCAAGAAAAGAATGACTCAGTTGATAAGAAATGGGCTCTAAAACATCATGGATGAGGCGAGAAGGATCAAAAGGCTCGACCTCACCCGGAGATAGGGAATGGACTCCCGAAGTTCCCGGTGCATGCTCAGGCAGTGGTTGGTTAACCATGTTTCTTGATGTCGATGCAGATGTGTTAATGGTGATTGCCTTGCGGTCAATCAGATTCTGAATAGCATTCCAGAGTTGTAGCAATTATCTGTAGAGTGCCTGGCGACTCTATGGTAACTGTAGAATAAATCCGCCTTAAACCACGGTGGAATCGGGTTTGGCGGTGGGTGGATTTTTGGAAGCTTCTGTAATGACGGTACCTTGGGAAATATAACACTTAGCGGCTTGACCAGAGGTGTGAAGTCTCTCTCTGGTCGTGGTAACCGCCTTGGTCCCAAGTAACGCCTTTGCCTTGCCAGTGTTGGCTGGTAGATTGGTTCAGCAGTGGTTGTGATCTGTGATGTGTGTGGAGCCCTAGGTGTAGGTGCATAAATGACCTGATTACGAGCTAGCGGGTTCACCACACTCCCTCGCATAGCAGGGGCTCCTATATATGCCACAGCATTCCTAGCTGACTCCTTCTTCTGACCGAATCTAGTGTTAGATCCATTGTTGCCATTATTAGTGTTACTGGATCCGCCTGAAGCCATCATTTGCTTGGCAAATGCCGCAAGCACAGGGAAACTTCCGCTATTGAGAGAGCCCCCTACGCAGGTGCCAACTTTAATCAAGGCAGAGAAAGTGGTGATAGGCTGAATGCTAAGCAGGGCCCCAGTGGTTGGCTGTGCTCCTCGAATAATAATTTCGATAGACTCCTCGTTAGAGGGTCTATCGCGCACTTGTGATGCGAGGTCTCGCTAGCGCTCGACGTACTCCCCGAACGACTCGTGGGGCTTCTGCTTTGTTGCGACTAGGTCCTCGCGCTTTGTGACCATGTCGAGATTAAAGGAGTACTACTCCAGAAAAGCTTGACTTAGATCGTTCCAAGTCCTGATGGTGGCCATATCTAGAGATGTGAACCACTTCAGAGTCGGACGGGTGAGTCTTTTTTTGAAAGAGGCGAATAAGAAGCCTCTCGTCAGCCTGGAGCTGAGCGAGATCGCCACAGTATGCCCTGAGATGTGAAATTGGGCAGCCTTTCCCCTTGTATTTCTCAAATTCCGGGATATGGAAGTTCGGTGGGAGTACCGCCTCTGGAAAGTAGCAGAGGTCCCGAAATGAGAAAGACTGGCGGTCCCCACCCTGCACTTGTCGGAGAACTTTCTCCAAGTCGTTCATCCTGGTGCAAAGTGCATTAGGCGTTGCTGCTGACATCAAGTGTGCAGTGGGGCAGGTCCCACGTACGCTGTGTCTATGGCACCCATGTGCTCCTCCAGATCTATCATTTCACCACCTGGTGCTGTGGCGAGATGACCAGCGTACCCCTGTGTGTGTGCCAGTGGTGGAGTGTATGTGGATGCCTGAACTTGTTGCACGGGTAAGGAAATATTGTGTTGTGCAGTGCGTGCAGTTGTGTGTGGGAGCAGCAGCTGCTGAACCGGTATGGTCGGGTTCGGAGGCCGATGAACTCTTGTTAGCCCAAGAGGCTGATCACCAGATGCCGGAGGAAGATGCTGTGCATGCTGTAGATATGATGCTACTGGCAGAGTGGCTACACCCGTTGTCGGGACAGTATGAAGCTGTGGCGACAACTGCAGAGGTGGAGTGACTGGTGCTGCATGCAGTGCTTGAGCCGCCAGAGTAGGATACTCGGGAATGGGACATATAGGCGTAGTCAAGGTGGAATCCAAGGAAAAGGCCATGTTCTACAGCCTCTGAGCAAGGGCCAGAAGCTACTGAGATTGTATGGTGGCTAAACCATCGACAACAGTACCGAGGGTCGGAGCAGCAAGCGATAGGGAAGTCAGAGGGGGCTGGAAGTTCAAGGTGGCTGCAGGCTGGATCCCTATCGAAGAGACAATCGCAGCAAACTGAGTATCCAGTGAGTGAGGATCAATAAGAGAATAGGGCACTGTCAGATCAGATACCCTAGTGGTCATTACAGTAACTGCCTCCATTGCAGGCTCCAGACCAGTGAAGGTCTACCAGTGTCCCAAAATCGGAGGACGAGAAGCTCCAAGTGCCGGGAAGAAGCCACCATGGAGTGATGAGGGAGTAAGTGATGTCAAGGCAAAGGAATGAGGAGGGGCAACAGCAGGAATCCCCTCCAAGGCAACAGGTGCAGAAGTCTCAGAATCTCGCTGGGCCATGATGGACCGCGAATGGGTAAGGACTGGGCTACGATTGCAGAGGAAAGGATGACGCCTACGAGGAGCTATCGTCGAAAAGCGACGAAAGCTCAGGAATAGGCAATCAAGAATGATACCTCGGGAATGAGGTCACAGAAAGGAACTCCCAGGCTCAGTCCTAGAAATTCGCAAAGAACTCAATTCCTGGCAAAAAGGAAAGGAAACCCTAAGTGTCAATGAAAATAGAAGGAAAGAGAAGATAAGACAATAACAGAAGCAGATAAGTTAGCTATGCAGTTGTTTGTTACGGTGGCATGAATGGCACACATGCACATGAATGTAGCTGACCATATGGGACGCACTCATGGGTTTTGGGTTTCAACTTCAGTCAAAAAGTAAGGTCCCCGTTCTAAATCCTGGCCGAAGCTCAAGCCGTGAACGAGTGGTGCATTGGTGGCCTCGTCTCCTACAGTAGCAAGGAGTTGTACTCTCTACTAGCACCGACACGGCCCCAGACAAGGGGGGCCAAACTAACAACATGTTTTATGCCAAAGCAATAGAACGGGCTGCCAGAATCGTCCTTCGCAAACTGTGGGTAGACTGAGAGGAGAAGATGCTTGCCCTATATGATCAAACATGTGATATGCTTTGGTGTCTTTTACTTGCATTTTATTAAACAAGACGGGATTGTGAGCATTCGTCTCTAGTTAGTCCTTATTAATTGTTCAACTGAGTTTGTGTGTTTTAACCAGAGGGATTTGTGAGCATTTGTCTCTAGTTACACCTTATTTAATTGTTCGTCTGAACTTGTGTGTTTTACTTTAACCAGATAGGGAGGCAAACAAGTCTCTACTCTCCTAACCATGGCAAACTCAAAAAAGAAGGGAAAAACACACAATTATGGCATTCAAAAAATCAAACAAAAGACGTAAACATGGCATGTGCTTGTGTTGTGCCCAAGTAAGTGAATAAAAAGCAAGCATCGACAAACGAAGCATGTATCAAGTCATGTGCATGTGCAGTGGCATAGCAACAGTGTGAAGGAAGCGGAAAAAAGGCATGTTCAGTCAAATATGTACAAGCAAATATCACAAGCAAACAAGCACAATGTAAACAGACCAAAGACAAGTAGGGAAACTAGAATGAAAGCTAGAATTTGGTTATCCCCAACGGAGTCGCCAGTTCCTGTGACCATGCCAGTGGAACCCTAGCACGGCTCTCCTACTACTCAGTGTGCGGAAACACACGAGGAGATCCGATACGGTCACGGCGAAAATGGTGAATCCGGAAGAAGAGATAAGCCCTAGAAACACCAAAAGGATGACAAAAAGGATAAGGAAAGGAGTCGCCACCTAGTCTTTTAATGGAAAGACGAGGAAAACCAAAACAAACACAAGAAAATCAAGAAATAAAACAAAATGCAGAATGCATGTGTGATCCGTGCCTAATGGACAATGCACAAATGAATGCGGGCCAGAGGAAGGGTAAGGATTCTAGTTACGCATGGGAAAGGGGTTAGGCACCCCCATGCGCTCGAGAAAACTCGATCTTTCTAGGTTTTCCTACTATCAATGGTCTACTAAATGCATGCTTGCTAATTCTATATGCTCATGCATGAAGATGACTAAAAACATGTCAAATCAAAGAGAAGAAATGAAATAAAAGGAAAAAGTTAATTCGAGGGTCAAATGTAGGCATTGAGAATGCCGCTTTACTGTACGCCCTTAGGCGATGAGGAAAATCGTGAAAATTGAGAAATTCTCGGAAAGCATCTCGCAAAACAGCGGAAATTAGGATAAATCCTAGAAAATCAAAAAGCGGAAAATAATCCTCATTTCGGGACAATGTCGGCTTTGACAAGCCTTTTATTGTACGCCCTCGAGCGATGGAAAACCAAAACAAGTGAAAACCACGAAAAATCGAGGAAAATCCAGAAAATGGGGAGAAAACCAAGTCGGAATCAAGCTAGGAAAGCATGCGCAAAATTGGGACGAAAAGATGAGAAAATTCGTGCAATAAGATGTGAAAAGATATGCAAAATGCAAGTGTGAATGCAAATATGAAAAATCCAGGGGGTTTTGTGCAAAAAAACCCAAATTCTGAGGAAAAATAAAGTTCGAAAGTCCAAATCATCAAAAAAACACATAGGAAAACACATTCTATGCAATTATGAAGAATTCTAGGGTCAAATGTGCATCCCTAGTCAAAATGAAGTTTTCTAGTGGCCAAAATTCAATTTTACCACCTAAACATGCATTTAAATCAATTCTGCATAAAATTAGGGTAAAAATGCAAGAAAATGATTCAGAAAAGTTTCAGAGAGTTTCAGGGGCAAAACAATCATTTTAACCCTGAAAACAGGCAATCAGAGTAATATCAATGAAGTACAGGGGCTAAACTGCAAATTACCCAGTAGAATAAAGCATCCATAAGAATTCCAGTAAAGTCTGAGGGTTAAAATGCAATTTACCCAGAGAAAAACATGCTTCAGAAAAATTTTCAAACACTCGAAGGGTTTAAATGCAAATAAACCAAAGAAAAGAACATTCTGGAAGGTTTCAATAAAGTCCAGGTGTCTAAATGCAAATTAACCAGCAAAATCATGCATCCTGGATGATTTTAGAAGAATGCATGGGTTTACATGCAAATAAACCATCAAAAATGAGCATTCATAAACATTTTGAGAAGTATGAGGGCTGATATGCAATTTCTACAGAAAAAATGAACTGTCAGAAAGGTTCCAAGGAAATCTAGGGTCTTCTATGCAATTTGTCTGAAACAAAATACATTTAAAAAACTCTGGAGGGCTTTTATTAAAGTTTTAAACTCAGAAAACATTATTTTAAATGTTTAGGGTAAAACATGTAATATTTTTAGTTAAAACTTTATTCGAAATATTTAAGAAAAATGATGAAAGGATCTAAATGTAATAAAAGGACTTAAAAGTAATTCCAGAAGGACTAAAATGTAAGAACAATTAAAAGTTTTGAATTCTGTTAAAATAAATGTTTTATGTTTTTATTTAATTAAAAAATAAGATGACGGTGCCGATGAAGGAGCTCTGCCGCCGTGGACCGCTGGGGACACTCATCTAGAGCATCACAAAGCCCGATTCAAGATCGGAGACCACAAAAAGCTAGAGGGGAGGAAAAGAAGAAGATCGAGAGGGTCCGATCGGGGATCCATCGGCGGGAATGGCCTCCCCATCCCCTCCACCGTCGCGGGACTCAGGCGACGGTGCTGGGGAAGAAAGGGACTCCGGAGGCTGAGGCACGGCTTCTGGTGGCTACGGGATGCTTTGGGGGCTTCCACGCTTCATCTGGAGCAGTGCAGACGCTGGTGGAGAAAGGAGGTAGTCCGCCTATCGCCGCCGTGGCTTCCTCCAGAGGGCGACACTGCTGAAGCGATCCAAGGCTTGTGTCGTGATCCTGGTGGGTCCGGACGCTTCGCGGGTCATGAAGGAGTGTTGCTGGAGCATCGGAGGTGTGCGGAGCGGCGGGAAGCACACGCTCCTCCTCTAGAGGGGTCGTCTTCTCCAGCGACAGCTGCTTTGGGTGCGTTCTCCGGCGATCGACGAGCTGGCTGATGGGAGCGATGGAGCGGCGATCCAATGGGTCGTGGAGCACCGGGGAGACCAGAGAAGGTGGAGAAAGCGATCGGGATCCAGGACACTTCCTGGATTGCCCCCCCCCCCCCCCCC
>JAMKQA010040160.1:0-10772 GCA_024699735.1 Posidonia australis | reverse complement strand
ATATGTGGATGATATTATCTTTGGATCAACAAATGAAAATCTTTGCAAAGAATTTTCCATGATTATGCAAAAAGAATTTGAAATGAGTATGATGGGAGAACTGACGTTCTTTCTTGGATTACAAATTAAGCAAACTATTGATGGGATTTCTATAAACCAAGAAAAATATACTAGAGATTTATTGAAGAAATTTGGAATGGATCAAAGTAAAATAGCTAGGACACCTATAGGCACCTCCACCAAGTTAAAAAAGCTGAGAATGGGAAAAAGGTAGACAAAAATTATATAGGAGAATTATTGGATCACTCTTGTATCTAACAGCAAGTAGACCTGATATAATGTTTAGTGTATTCTTATGTGCAAGATTTCAAACATCACCTATGGAATCACATTTGAAAGCAGTTAAGAGAATTCTAAGATATCTTCAAGGGTCAATTAATTTTGGGCTATATTATTCTAAAAACACTAGCTTGGATCTTATAGGATATAGTGATGCTGATTATGTGGGATGTAGAACAGATAGGAAAAGTACTAGTGGAACATGTCAATTTCTAGGACACTCTTTAGTTTCCTGGTTTAGTATGAAACAAAATAGTGTAGCACTCTCAACAATGGAGGCTGAATATATTGCAGCCGGGTGTTGTTGTGCCCAAATACTATGGATTAAACAAACTCTACAATACTTTAATATAATGTTATCAACAACTCCAATTTTTTGTGATAACACAAGTGCTATAAATTTATCTAAAAATCCAGTTCATCACTCTAGGACTAAACACATAGAAGTAAGACATCATTTCCTAAGAGACCATGTACTTAAAAATAATATTAAGTTGGAATTTATTTCAACTAAGGAACAGTTGGCAGATATATTTACAAAACCCCTTGATTAACAACATTTTGTTAAAATTAGAAGAGATCTAGGTATTTGCCAATTATCAGATATCACATAAAAAATTGCTCTGTGTGCATTTTCGGAATGCCGAAAATTACTGGATCGGCATACCGAAATTACAACGGTATACCGATTTTATGATAGATTTTTCAGAATGAATGTTTCAGCATACCGAAATTACGCGGTATACTGAAATCCCCTGAGTGAGTTTTATTGCGGTACATCGAAGCATGTACCGATACATCTTCTGAAATCTCCTGTAGCTGATTTCGACATACCGAATCACTCGTGAATCCTATTTTAAAACCCAAAATCTAGGGTTTTTCTTCAGTGTTTTAAAATACTGCTGACTGATCCTTTCAGCCGATTTCTCTCCTTTCTTCCTCTCATCCAAGAGTTCATCCTCTTCAAGCTTCTCCGGCCCTCTCTGTCCCTTCCTTTCCGCTCCTCCACCAATGGCGCCCAAGAAGATGCTCGCAACTAAGGGAAAGAGGAAGCAAACGGAAGACACATCGGCAACATCTGATACCCAAGCTCCCAAATACTGTTTTGTTGACAATGAAGCCGAGAAAGCTCACCGTGAACAATTTGCAAACAGAGAGATACTCACTGGAAGATGAATCATCTTTCATGAACTCGAATCCATTAGACCTCTGTTTGATTTCCATGGTTTAATCTCATTTCTAAGTTCTATAGGTGATAGGTTGTATTATCCTACCCTAGTATCGCAATTTTATGCCAACATCACATATTCTCACTCTCTAGCACATTCCTATATATGTGGCACTACCATAGATTTTGACGATGTCTTACTTGGTCAATTATTTAAAATTCCATATTCCAGGACCGACATCACCCTATCAATCTATGAGTTAGATTGGTCCTATGGTGAAATGAATAAAGCCATCTCCTTGAACCCTAGGAGCACATTCAAACCCACTAAGATCAAACAACTCACCAAAAAATCACGGACTATTGCCTACATTGTGGCCACCAACTTAGTTCAAAAGAAGGGCCAACAAGATGAATTGAGTGAACTTACTTGTAAATCTGTCTAGGCTATTGTCAAACAAATTTTGGTTAATTGGGGTCAAGTGATTTTTCACTGTATCACTCATGTAAAAACTAAGTTGTTTTCTGGACCTCCCTTAACATATTTGTTTGAAAATTATGACATTTCTCTTGATGACGAACCAAACCTACCTGTCAAAACCAAACCCTTAGGAACTCAAGCCATTGCCAAAATGGAGCAATCCATTGAGCTTCATAGTAAACTCAAAAATCTTCCAGTGGGTTCCTCTTCTACACCACCACAAACAAGGACAAGAAATGAAGACACCAGTTCTGAAGAAGAGGTGGAAGAAGAGTCTGGCAAGAATAAGAAATTGGATTCTCTTCAACAACAAATGGCCGAGCTATCTCTTCAACAAAAGAAAATGATGGATATCCAAATTCAACAACAGAAACTTATTTCTGACTTGATGCTTCAACAAAATCAAAGACATCAAGAATATATAGAAGGCATCAAGAAACTGAATGATCGGGTCGAGGCGTACTAGGACACACTTCAAGAATATCACCAGGATATTCTTGAACACATAAATCCGCCCTCTCCATAGTTTTAGTGTTGTAACTTGGTTATCTGTTTACATTGTTATGAGATTTGGACATCTATAGTATTTCACTTGAATCATTAATGACTCTATTTCTATGTTTTGATTACTTCTGTTTGACTTGGTTGATATTGATTCTATATCATGGTTATAGCTCAAAAAGGGGAAAATTGTCTATTGCGTATCACATTTTTGATTATGTCAAAAAGGGGGAGAAATAAGTAAAATATATATCAATTTCAAGGATAATAACATCTATGAAAAGGGAAGCTCAGTTTAAGGGGGAGGATATTGAAATATGATTATAACTTATAGCGAAGCTCAATTTAAATGATTATAACTTATAGGGAAGCTCAGTTTAAGGGGGAGGATATTGAAATATGATTATAACTTATAATTGATATTTTTTCATCATCAAAAAGGGGGAGATTGTTAGAAATATATTTTGTTTTGATGATTATATCTGGACTTATGAATTTTTATATATTTTCTTGAAAGAAGAAATCGCTTTGTAAATGACGTACTTAGAAAAAGTTGAAGGTCATGTAAACTGTATGATATATTGGAAATGTATATTGAGTTATGTATACTTAGATTTTGTTGTAAATTTAAGAAAGTATTAGAATCGGCATACCGAAGGAAAAATGGTATACCGATACAGTAAAAATCGTCATACAAAACGGCACCCCGAAACTGAAGATGAAGAATCCAGAAATGGCATACCGAAGCAGGAACAATCGGCACATACAACGGAGTTCTGAAATATACTGTGATGGAAAAACTGAAGGAAAAATGGCATACCGGGTTAGAACGGTATACCTTCTCAGGAAAATTCAGCATACTGAAATAGTTCTGGTATACCGAATTGCCCGAGAGTTGCTGATTGAAGACTGGTTTGGCATACCGATGATCAAAATAGTATACTGATTAGATAGCCATTTTTTGACCTTTTTCTAGCCGTTAGACACATGTTTCGACGGTACCTCGGCTATAAATAGGGCTTCGATGTGTCTTGTTAAAATACACATTCTCTGAGATACTTGTACTTATTTAATTCCCTACCCAAATTCTGTCCTCATTCTCCTCACAAGCAAGATTGTATTACAAGTGTAAAAGAGCTCTGTGAGAGGGAAGTCATTGATTGTAAAGCTACAAGGAGAGGCTCTAACTTCTTGGGGAACGAGAAGTGGAAAGAGTTAGGATTGTCTTGGTGGGATTGCGAACACAAGTAAGTGGTGCATCTTTTGCATATAAAGGGAAAATCTCAAGAGGGTCTTGAGGAGTGGACTAGGCCAGGGTTTGGCCGAACCACTATAAATAACGTGTATCTTCATTGTCTCTTATCTCCTTCATGTGCATGTGTAGTATAAATTTCAATACTGTATGATTTTGATATAGCTTCTTGTTACATACTTCATTTTGTCAATATTACATCTAAAATTGGATAATTTTATATTAGAAAATTAAGATTCTCTATTCATCCCCCTCTAGAGAAGCCACTCGATCCTACACTAGATTCAACATACCGAAAAGGAATCGGTATACCAAAAATCCTTGGATTGGAAGACCAATTAGGATCTGTCGACCAAAACAGGTCAATGGTCAACACTCATGGCCAAATCAACAGACCGAAATGTGGTTCAGTCAACCAAAATCCCTTGATTCGATCGACCGTCCAAAATCAGACGACCGAAGTTTGACCAGAGGACCTAATCTAACAGAAAAATGGCATAGCAAAAAGATTTGGTATGTCATTTTCGGCGAATCCAGAAAATGGCCAGAAGCTCCAACCTTTGAAATCGCCCAAAATGGGACCTTGGGGCTGACCCCCAAAACAAGCACCACAAAATCCGACTAAAACATATATTGTAGACCCTCGAGTCTACATTAAATCCACACAAACAAAACCAAAATCTATCCGTCACATAGAAAGATATAAATTTGCAAAGACAGAGGGGTCAAAAGGACCTAAACCACAACAACCACCATAAAACGCCATAAATGCCTCCATAAATTCTCATAAATTCACAATAAATTCTAGGAATGCAAATTTACCTAGATTTCATGCAATCCTATCATTTTCCACCAATTTCATCTTTTCTACACTTGGTTTGGAGGTGTGTACCGTAATACGACCTCTGGCGACCTAGATCTGATCATCGGCCACCTGCGAGCCTCTGGGGCCTCCATGACCTTAGGGATGACTTCCCAAAGCCACACTCTACTGCCACAAGCCACCGCATGCCGCTGCATGCCATCGAGCACACCGAGCAAAGGGAAGAGGTAGGGGAGAAAGAAGGAAGAGATGTGAGAGAGGGAGAGGGGCGAGACAAGGGAAGGGGAGAAAGAGGGTAGGGGCAAATGGGGGAGAGTGGGAGGGAAGGAGAAAGGACGAGTGAGGGGGAAAGCAGTGCTCGGGAGGAGGACGTCGAAGCGAGGAAAAGAGGAGGCGAGGTGCGAAGGAGGAGGTTAATGGGCTGTAGCTATAAACGCGCAGATGGTGGTAGCTGGCTGCATGCATGCATGCACAGTGCAACAACTAGCCTTCCGCATGAGCCAGCAACCAACCGCACCAAATCACTCCCACCAACCAGCCCACAAACGTAGGCCCCACACAGACCCACACCTAGGCTCACAAGCATAGTGCCACAATGCACAAGAACACACAAACAGAAGCTGGCCCACGAGGCCCAAGCCTAAAATCACAAAATCACACAAATGGGCCTCAGAACAGTAACACCCATCCAAGAATAAATTCATTGTAATGTAAATAATTACAAAATGAATTTTACAGGTGTTATAGTCTAAGTTTACACAAACATGCTCCACATACAATAGCTTAGTCAAGGATCAAAGCTAAGAAAGGTATGTCCTTTTGTTACTAATGAATATTATTTAGTGCACAGGAAAGTACAATCCATATCTACAAGGGCATTTCCTTGGGTTGAAAAGAACGGAATACAACAGATGCTAATACAATTTGTTCTAAATGCCAAGCATTTGGTTGAACACCTCCCTCTCCTCGACGTATCATTGTGGAGAAGGTCGAATTCACGAATACCATGCCATATACTCATGCTCTTGCGACTCATGCTTGATAGCAAAAAGGCGGACACCTCTAAAAGCTATTCGAGGACCGATATAATTCAATGAACAATGTACTCCAAAACAAGCCTCTCATCACAGTCCTCGTCTTTCCTTCAAGAATGGATCGAGCAAGTCAACACTGAATCCACTGGAATGGAGAATCCCTAGTTTAGCAGATGCATACACTAGTGGATTGAATACAACACAAACGACTTGGTCCCCACTTGCACGAGCTCCAAATAGTGATAAGTTGTCGCCATCAACAGTGCCTTGAAAGCTTCCAGTAGTTGTGGTGCATAATCAAAGTCCTCCAACGATAGCCCGCTTAAGCGAAGGACACAATCGTGAAAGCTCAGTTTATCGAAATCACTATAGTAGTGACAATGGGTTGTAAACCATCTGTGAAGGAGGAAAGGAGAATTGAAGAACTTCCCTAAGCATGAAGCACTGGATAGTCTCTCCATTGTGTATGCAAGAATGGCTAGGCTCAAATATAGATCAGGGCGAGTTGCCATCAACATCAGAAGATTGATGTGACGAAGGTCCAAAGAGAAGTGATCATCTGCAAACAACGTAAGACCTTTAATGCCGACAAAAAGGCATATCTGTAGCTTCGGCTCGGATAAAGCATGAGTACATATAAACTCTCGTAAGCCTTTGAGATAAAGTCTTCCCCTTGCATCAAGCCCTTGCTAGCTTCTTGACCTTCACCCAGGAACGAGCCAACATTTCGAGCATCCACGGTCTCTACCAATATCGGGAAACGGTCATCCGATGTCACTGCAAGGCCTAGAAGTTAGGTAGTCTCCTCAACAATAATCAATGTTTCCCTGTAGGGAAAATTGAATGTATTTGAGGAGTTATTCCAGAAGGCCATCAATGCATGCAAAATTGGCCAAAGCAAAGGAGTACGCACTAAACCGAATAGATTCTCAAAGCCACTACATCCAAAAAAGGTGCTTATTGTCCCCCGCATGATTGAGCAAGCGTGACACCCACATCAAGCTATAGCAGAAGGAGTTGTGGATGTTGGGACATTCTGAAAGGTTGACAATAACCTACAATTCCAACAACTAAGCAGAAAAACTTGCAAGACAAAAGAGGAACAAGGAAAACAATAATGGCATCAACAAAACATACCTTATCCTCGTGAAAAGCCCTCATCAAATGGTTGGACACCTCAACCACCTTCTCCATAGCAAAAAGAGAGGAAGAGAAAGAGGGAAGCTTCATGGCTAAAGCAAGGAGGAGAAAATCTCGAAATAGAGGGGGATGACATCTGGAAGGTCCCCTGAGCCTTTATTTATAAGCCCTTATTAGAGTAACGCGAGTTTGAATCTGAATGGCAGAGACTCTGCTCATCACCCAAGTCAGAGGCAACTAGCCATGGCGCTTACTTAAGAGGCGACATATCATGGTGCCTATATGACAGGTGACTATAACTGTAGCACCACAAAGTTCGACGACCAGAGGTACCTGCCCCTACTACCTTGTCGCACAGGTGCATCTATCCTACTGTGAGGCTACACCAAGTCCCACTTTGCATAATTCCACCGTGAGATTGCATCAAGTCCCATAGTATGCATCACACTTGTCCTACCGCTAGGCTACATCAAGTCCCATCGTGTGCATCAAAGACCCAACCATGCATCACATAAAGTAATGGGCTTCCGACTTTGGAGTCTCGATCATGTACACAGGCGTAGCCTTGACCAAGTGGTAAAACCTCGATTTGGCAAAGGAAGGGTTCACTCCTTCACCCAGTTCTTTTTTTCATAGAACATGTTCACTTACCAAGTCGAGTTGTGGGATGACGGTCCTTTCCCAAGAGTGCTGGTTATACTCGAAGACGGAAAATACTTGACCACAACAAATTGAATTCATGCGTCTTGCATATGTCCAAATGGCTAGGGACCATCCATACCCTGCCGACCTAACCTATCATATGGACCATTCATTGCATCGTATGTTAACCTTGCATCTGCATTGCTATTTTCTTGAATCATGCATCCTTGCATTTTGGTATCATGCATTGGAAGGGGAGCACAGATGGAGCATTCTTCTTTAAGAGAGTTAGAAACCTAAGAACTGTGATCCTCCTAGAACCAATCAAGTCCCACCTATCCTTTTGTTATTCCAATCCGAGTAAGCTCTTTGATGAGAAGCCACAAATCCCTTTTTATTTTCAATCGGTGCTAGGCTACTTGCCCCATGATCATCCCCTTTTCGCTCCTAGTCGGCGCTAGGGTTACGCTTCATGATCATCCTTAGTTTCTACCCCATTGAAGTGACATCTCTACATGGTTGACATGATCTCGGCATCTGATCGTGACACATAGCTCCAAAACTAGCTAAACCCCTCCATGATTGAGCCTTCAATATGATGTTAATGTTAAGTGAACCACTTGGCTATGTGACCCACTCCCAAAACTGAGTCGGTTCCCTCTATTATTCTTCCACTAATGGTCCAACTATGGCGGACCATTCGAGAGCGAGCTCTCCTTTTTCGTAAATGTTCAATGGGAATATCATTCTTACCTTAAATCCAATCTTGTTCCAAGATCACCTCCAAGGAGTGGCATTTGTAGATATCCTATTTTTGTATTTCCCAGAGTCATCTAGGATAGGAACTTTGAGGCACCATAGATCACGAGACTAGGGATCTTTTGCTCTATCTTCCAAATATTTCATGTTTTTCTTTAAAAACATTCTTAATTTTACTTGGTTTAAGGTTGTTAGCTATGGTAGAGCTAACCTGCTCAAGCTAGTGGCAGACTTGAGTCCATTGAACACTTTGGTGTGAGTCGCTAGCTGTGGCAGAGTTAACGCTCTCATCTTACTCAAATTGGTGGCAAATTTGAGTACTTTGAGCTTAAAGAGGATGTTTTAATTATTTCATGTGATTTCTAAGTATTTTTTGGGCTTTTAAGGAACTTCTCTGGTTTTAACATAAAATACAGGGGATAAAATGCAAACGACCAGGATGGCGCCTTCGATATAGGCAACAAATCCCGTCGCCTATCATATAGGCAACAAATCCTGTCACTTATCTTATAGGAGACGAGGTGTTGTGGCACCACCTTAGTAGGCACCTGACATCCTAGACATCTCTCACTAGATAATTTATCATCCCAGGCTTTAATATAATATATGGGATATTTATAAGTATTATCATGATTTTTCCCATGATTAATCTAATGTAACTCCTCGATCTCGGGCACGCTACCAAAACACAGTATCAAGCATAATTATAGTAATTACAGAACAAATATAACTGTAACTAAGGCTCACTTTCAGGATCACAATGTGCGGCTAGAAGCTCCAACTCCTGCATCGGAACCCGGCTACACGTGGTCTGCACCAGAAAACCAAATAGCACGCGTGAGTGACATCTAAGTCACCCAGTACGTGCCCCAAAACATACAAACCACAAAACCTCGGCAAAACCAAAACAAACTCGTTTCTTATCATTTTGCAAAACTTGGTTTTCTCCTTCTTCTTTTTTGAAAATCTTCTTTCCTTTATCAAACAATCACTTGGGAATTCAATCCCAAAACCATATTCCTTTCAAAAGCCATATCTTTTTTCTTTTCTCAAACATCTTGGAAATTTGTTCCAAGATCACATTTTCTTTCAAAACATTCCTTTCAAAAACTTTTGGAATTCATTTTCCAAAACATTTCCATTTTCAATACTGGGGATTTCTTCCCAAATTACACATTTCAAATCCACCTTTCTGACAAGATCCAGCCTAAAACACAATGCCCCATTGGGCTTAAAACCAAATCATAAACATTGGCTGGAAACTGGTTAAAACATCATCATTTATTTTCAGGATTTTAGGACCATTTCACAAGTCCAATCCTGACCAAAACACAATTCTCTTTCTTTATTCATTTCCACTTTTCTATACTATTGTTACCTTGATCAGGGGTAACCAGGCACACAAGCAGTAGGCGAGGACATCCTTCCCCTACCTTCCTGCACTGCCGCGATGAGATTCCCCATGTGGGATGTCACTGCCCTGGCCAACCAGCCTCAATTTCATTTCCATAAGTGCACGGGGATACGTCTCTGTCTGACGCCCCAGTCGGTGACCCGAACAACTAGGTGCAATGACCCAGGCTCAGCCTACACCGTCGGTGACCCGAACAACTAGGCTCAAAAGCCCAGGCTCAGCCTACACCGCTACGAGCTTTGTGACCTGAACAACTAGGTACAACTACCTAGGCTCAGCCTACATCGGCGGTGACCCGAACAACTAGTCTCAAAGGCCCAGACTCAGCCTACACCGTCTCAAGCTCGGAAACCACAGTCTTGTTCATAACACATTATTAGTGTTCCATTTCAAAACTCTTTCCAATTTTTCAAATACCATTTCCCATTTCATTCTTTTCATTGCAAGACTCTGTTTCCTTGCAACACTTGACCCTCCACTGGGGTCCCAACTCAAGCTATCAAAACCACATTTAAAACCATAAATTGGGTCTTAAGCCTAAAAACCACGCAAAACCATCTTTTTCATTCATTTGTAGGGTCAAAACCCAAAACCACACCCAAATCCATTTGTTTGGGGTTCCACATGCTTCCATGTCATTACATAGGGAAACATCATTCATATAAACCCACCATACCATTAAAACCACTTAACATTCATTAAAATTCACATTTTAACCTTTCAAATTCAGGGCAAAAACGGCATACCGAATTTTCAATTTGGAATACTGAAATTTCCTGTTTCGGTATATCGAAATTTTTCGGTATGCCGAAACCCCCTGTTTCGGTCGACCATGAAATTTTTCTCTACCGAAACCCTAGGTTCTGGTTTAATCTGCTAGGATTTCAGCATACCAAATTTTTTTGGTATACCGAATTCCCCACAGACAGGGTACACCCCTGTTCCGCATTGATGGAATTCGCTCAGAGTGGGAGTCCTGATTGGACCCCCCAACCATGCATCATAAATTTCCATAAAATCATGGGGTGTAGACAATCAAGTCTACTTCGAAACCCCTCAAACCAATCATGATTTCATCAACCACACAAGAAGATATAAATTCGTAAAAGAAACATGCTCAAAATGAAACCTTAAAACATTTAAGGCATAACTCCTCAAAACTCACGAAATTCACACAATCTAGCATGATCCTTACATATACACATCATTTAACTCATTT
>JAMKQA010040159.1:0-13831 GCA_024699735.1 Posidonia australis | reverse complement strand
ATGTTTTGAATACTCTGTATAGCATCAATCAAACGTTTATTACTCTTATCCCGAAGAAGGCTAAGGCAGAGAGAATTCAAGACCACCATCCTATCAGTGTTTTTAACTGTAGTTATGATATCATTTTCAAATGTTTGGTTGTTTCCTCTTAAGTTTTTATCATCATTTTTTGGAAGAGATTAAGATTGATGTTTTTGACATGTTTGAATTTTTCCATCATTCAAATGTTTTGAATACTCTGTATAGCATCAATCAAACGTTTATTACTCTTATCCCGAAGAAGGCTAAGGCAGAGAGAATTCAAGACCACCATCCTATCAGTGTTTTTAACTGTAGTTATGATATCATTTTCAAATGTTTGGTTGTTTCCTCTTAAGTTTTTATCATCATTTTTTGGAAGAGATTAAGATTGATGTTTTTGACATGTTTGAATTTTTCCATCATTCAAATGTTTTGAATACTCTGTATAGCATCAATCAAACGTTTATTACTCTTATCCCGAAGAAGGCTAAGGCAGAGAGAATTCAAGACCACCATCCTATCAGTGTTTTTAACTGTAGTTATGATATCATTTTCAAATGTTTGGTTGTTTCCTCTTAAGTTTTTATCATCATTTTTTGGAAGAGATTAAGATTGATGTTTTTGACATGTTTGAATTTTTCCATCATTCAAATGTTTTGAATACTCTGTATAGCATCAATCAAACGTTTATTACTCTTATCCCGAAGAAGGCTAAGGCAGAGAGAATTCAAGACCACCATCCTATCAGTATTTTTAACAGTAGTTATGATATCATTTTCAAATGTTTGGTTGTTCGATTCTGTCTTATTCTTAATTTGGTATTAGATGACTCTCAAAGTGGCTTCCTTCCAAGGTGTAATATTAATGATTGCTTTCTTATTACTCAGGAAACCCTGTACCTGATGCTTACGTCAAAAATCCTTGGTCTTATACTCAAGTTAGATTTTAAGAAGGCTTTTGATAATGTTAATTGGGATTTTCTCATTGACTCACCTAAAGGACTAGGGTGTGGCGATAAATGGATTACATGAATTAGGATGTGTGTCACTTCGACAAAATTCTCTGTGCTAGTAAATGACTCTCCTAAAGATATTTTTGGATCCACAAATGGTTTAAGACAAGGTGAGTGCTTATCTCCATTACTATTTATTACAACCACCCACATTCTTAATAGGATGTTAGCATTAGGAAGTCAAAATAATCTTATCAAGTGTGAACAATATCCACATTTTGAGCCTGACGTATTAAATATTTAGTATGCTGATGATATCCTTCTTTTTCTCACTCCCATAGAGGATTGTATTATCATCTTGAAAAGAATATTATGTTATTTTCAGGCTTGTTCTTGTTTAAAAACAAACTTTAATAAATCCTCCCTCATGGGGATTCGTGTCCATGAGTAATTAATAGATAGATTTTGCTCTATCCTGAGTTGCTTTAAAATGTCTCTTCTAGTCAAGGAAAGCCTCTTATAGTGATTGGACTCCTATGCTGGATAGAATTATGGCTAAATTAGATACTTGAAAAGCTAAATACTTATCCATTGATGGCCGGTTGACTTTGCTTAACTCAATTCTCTCTACTATTTCTACTTATTATTTGATTGTTCTTTATTTACTTAAGAAGGTGGAATTGAAAATTAATCGTATTCGTCTATGTTTCCTTTGGAAATCTAATTCCACATCTCAAGTAGGTTTTTATTTGACCAAATGACATAACATATGTCGTAGTAAAGAACAAGATGGACTTGAGATAATTAATATTAGAAAATTTAGTATAGCATTGAGCAAATTACTTTGGCAACTATTGGCTAATAACCTGCGTTTGAAGTAGTCGACACTGGTTACATGTAGATATCTTTCTTGCAATAATTTTAATTCTTTACTCAATGTGACCTCTAACAGGGCTTCTTCCCTATGGTGGGAACTAAGAAAGTGTTTCCCTATTATTAACCTATTAACTTCTCTTTCCTTGATTAATGGGAAAAAAATCATCTTCTAGGAAAAGAAATGGGCTAATAATATTGCTTTGAAATACACTTTGCCATATTTGTACTCGTTATTTGGAAATAAGAAATGTACTATGGAGAAAATGATGAAAAGCTCTATTAATAGGCAACTAGATATATTCCAACTACATAATATTGAATCCCTTAGCTCCTTCCATTCTTCATCTGAATTACATGAATTCATAGATATGATGGATTCCATTAGCTTGTCTGGTGGGGAGGATTCTCTGTAATGGACTCTAACTTCTAATAAGGAGTTTTCAGTTAAGAGTTGTTATGGTTTTTTGAATGATGGTGGTTTGCAGTCTAAATTTAGGAAGTCTATTTGGAAAATTGCAACTCCCTTGAAAATTAAAGTGTTTGTTTGGTTTGTAACTCATGACAAATTTTTTACTAAAGATAATTTGATTCGATGGGGCTGGATGGGTGCACTGCAATGTGAGCTATGTAGGTATAATCTAAAAACCACTAATCATATTTTCTTTCAATGTCTTTTGGCTAAAAATGTATGGAATTTTTTATTGTTCAATACTATATGTTTCGATGAGGTTTGTATCTTCGAAATTTTTTCTTTATTCAAGATAGTTCAGTTTAATATCAATTTAAAAGGCTGGAATACTCTTGTGATTGTAATTCTGTGAAGTTTATGGATTAATAGAAACTCTGTTATTTTTAAGCAGCATGGTAGAAATCTATTTTCAATGCTTTATCAAATTTTGCATCTTATATCTTGTTAGGTAGATAACTTATTCACAGGAAGTGAGTCGATTGTTTCATTTGTCTCAAACTATACAACAAATGCAATAGGACTGGGATCAAGCCCATGCACTGGCGTCCTCTTCATATTTGGTCCAGCCCATTGACACTCGAATGGTGGCTAGGATCCTGTCAAATCTTGCTGAGAATCCGGCTATTCCTTCAACCGAGCCTAATGCTTGAGGTCATGTGTGACGGTTTTTTTTAAATCTTATCTTGGCCACCCTTTCCTTGGCCAGATATCTTTTTGAATTGTTTTCTATTGAACTTTTGAGATCCCGAGAATGGTTAATTCTCCTGTTAATTTGTAGAACTTATTTTGGTGCCCTAGTAAGTTAGGGAGTGTACTTGTATCTGGAGCTCTATTTATTTTGTTGCTTGGCTCTTTTTGAATTGTCTTCATTAAGTATATACTTAATGAATTTCTATTATTTACAAAAAAAATAATTGTATCCAAACATTCTTTGCAGAACCTAATCCAAAAGAAAATTCAAGAGAATTCACTCCTTTGATTTAACTTGAGGATTTGAAATTCAATGGCTCTTCAACTTAGAAGGACCTTATTGTTCTAGTTAAGTTTGTCAAATGACATGAAAGTATCTTAATGTTCTCGTTAAGTTTGTCGGATGACATGACAAGTATCTCATTATTCAATTTAGACAACGAAAAAGAATGAGTGGTACCAATGAATAAGAAAAGTGATAAAAATGGATCAACGTGTTTAATCGATGGGGAAGAATTTGCAATGGCAACAAAGAAAGAGCAACAACTAGAATCCATTCGACTATGCAGATTGGACAAGCCTTTGGTTTTGTACTAGGGTTTGTGTTGGGATCAAGGACATATCGGAAAACTTCCATGTGGAGCGATAGTGAAGAATCCAGAGCTCACAAACAAACTTTGTAGTAATGGAAAGAATCAATGCTATAATGTTTTCTAGAGCAAAAGTGAGGGTGGTGCTGATTCTTCACTAGGATAGAGTAAAAGTAGAGGGTTGCCAAGCACACCCTTAGTTGGTTTCTAATACTTATTCCACTTTACATCCAAATTAGAATCTCTCCTTATACATATTTATTCACATTTAAAAGAAAATCACTTTTAAACTAAATAACAATACCATCAGAATATTAATACCATTTTCTACTTATTTCTACTTTTCTTATTCTATATCGAAAGAGGGACTTAGAATTTACCTATTGTTAAATTTATTGTTCAAAAAAATAGACATGTGATAATGTCAATCGAACATTTCTATTTAGATCCTTGCATGACTTTGCATTTGAAGAGAAGTGATTGAGTTAGATCCAAACATGTATCACTTCTACTGGCCTTTTGATTCTTATGAACGGGACTTCTTGTGAGTAATTTGTTCCTTCAAATGGATTTAGATAAGGGAATCCACTCTCTACTTTTCTCTTCATCCTTGTCACAAACATTCTTACTAGAATGGACCAAGTCCAAGTTAACAATTTGATTGATGAAGTTGGGATATGAAGGAAGGATTTAAAAAGTGTTTTCAATATTCAATATATAGATGATATCCTTATCTTTTTTCAACGTCATCTGATGATAACATTAACAACCTCAAACACATCCTTTGTTGTTTCTTACTCATTTCTGAGTTTAAAATTAATTTCAATAATCATCTTTCTTTGGGATTGAGCTCAATAGTGATTAGAATTGATAGGTATCACACAGAATCTTAGTTGTAAGAGGGAGGAGTTTTCCTCTAGTTACCTTGGACTTCTCTTCACTTTCACACTCCCTCCTCGAGCTAATGGCAACCTATGATAGACAAAATGTAATCTAGGAGGGTTTGTGCACTTGGAAAGCATTGGGATTGGTTTTGAGAGAATTCAGCTTCCTGTTGATCATCCAAATCAAGGTAATTATGTACAATAAAAAAAATAATTTGATTGAAAATCAATTCCATTATTTTCCCAACTATGTGTAAACATCATGGAATTCATTTTCCTATTAATCTATTGAAATTTCTCTAGAATTCATTCTCTTCTTTAATCAAGGTCTTGATCTGTTCAGTTTTATTGAGTTCTTGCTTATAAATTAATGATTTTCGTATAATTTATATTTTTTGATGCATAATGATTCGAGAAAATTTATTGTCTAATAATTATGTATAATAAAATTTATTTTCTATTTATATGATAATTTTTACTATTTTATTTAAGAATATATAATGATTATAATAAACTTTATTATTAGACATTAATGTATGATAATATTATATTATTTTATAAAAAATATATAAAGATTTAAATGAACCTTCTTATCAAATAATGGTTTATTATTTTACTTATTTAATAATATATAATTATTTTAGTAATCTTTATTATCAAATACTCATATACTATAAAATTAATATTAGTTATATATGAATTATAAAATTTTCAGTAAACTTTGTCATTGAATAACGTTTATGATAATAATCATACAATGGTGCGTTATAATTTTTATTTTATTTATTTAATAATTATAATACTTTTAATAAATTTTATTATCAAATAATAGTTCTTGAAAATATTTATTTACAAATATATATAATCTCTTTCTAATTCCACACACATTCGAGGTTCACTTTCTCATTATTTTTATAACATACACAAATACCAATAAATAAGCCAAAGGAAAATCAAATTCCCTTGTTTTCTAAGGGAACTCAATTCTTCAGAATCCTCTTTGTCTCTTTGTCTTCAGAATCCCAATCCCAGCCAAACTTTATGCACAAGTACACCCCGCTTGACTTGATAACTTGAAATGGAAGTTCCTTTTCTTAGAGGGATAAATCGCTCTGCCTAATCACTTCTGTCTACCCTTCCTACCTATTTTCTGTCTACTCTCCACCTTTCTTGGACGAATGGGAAATAGAGTCGAGTTCTATTTCTATCCGCAAAAGGCTCCTCTAGAAAGGTAGTCAATCCTGGGTAAGGGTACTACTTGATGACACAACATGCTCGGGGCACACCAACTACATGGAACGTATCTTTGGAGTAATATATATACGCTTACGCTTACAGACATGTCGACCGCCAAAAAGAATCAAAAGAGGGACGGAAAGTGTGTAAGGTCTTCCTTCGCATAAAAGCCTCTCTGAGTCGCACTATGCCGAGTGGTTGCTCAGTTGTTTGTCATGTGTCTCTCTCGCCTGTCCGACTTTCCATCGAGTGGGCATATGGACCTTTTGCTTTTTCTGAAGACTTGACTTGGGACTTGACACTTTGGTAGGCCTTGGACGTATACGACTGATGCCAACCGAAGGCTTGGCGTTCACGAAGCTAAGATGGTGCATATTATTTGTTAAGGTGTATGGAGGTGGAGGTTACCCAGCGCAGGATTCTTTTTTTTAATGGTGGTGTAATTGTCAAAATTGAAGGTGAAACCCTCTTCTGTCCCTCTTCTCTTCCGTTCGAACTCCTCCGCCTCCTCTGACGTGTGTTGTTGATGCAGGAAGTCCTCAGCCAAGCAAGAGATTTTGTTGAATGTATGGGACGAGATTGCTTGGGATGCGGTGACAAGGGAGTTGAGTGTGGTGTGGAGGGAGCGGACACCGGGGGATCGGGAGTCGGGGACGACGGTGAAGGAGGGGAGCGGAGGCAGGAGTAGAAACAGAGGATGGGGAGGAAGAGGGGCTTGAGGAACTAGTGGTCGTGGAGGAGGGATAAAACGGCGGGGAGGTCGTTGGAGTCGGCACGGTGCGGGCGAAGGAGGAGAAGAAAGGAGGGAGCGAGATCAGATGAAAATGGAGCCTGCAGAAGTTAAAATTTTAAAAAAACGTAGGGTTTGGATTGACGACGCTTCATGTAATTTTTGTCAGGTTATTTGGTAATAAACGAGGATGGTAGAGGAGAATCTTGGAAATATGAACCATTAATTAATTCCTAGGGATGGCGTTCTGAAACCATTTGATTCAGTTCTAGTTTGTTTCTCTTGCTTTTTTTAAATACTAGTCTTTTGAACCATTAATAAATGAGTATAACTAAATTTTTGACATGATTATACGAAACAATACAATAACACGATAAAATGATAATACGATACGATAATATAATAAAATTTAATTATAAATTTTTTTAATTATTTTGAAATATTTATGTAATTTATGGTTAATAAACATAAATTTATTTTGATACGAGTGGACATGATTATTATCTGATTTAACACAATTGGAATTTATTGAATCCAGTTAATGCATGTTTAACATTAATAATGGATTATTAAGCATATTATTACCAAATTGAATACAAATGTATTTTATATATGTTTAAAATTATTGTATTATTAGTGATCAAATATAATTTTTCCAAAATACAAGAAATATTAATGAAAAAATGATAGACACAATAACACGATAAGTTCGACATGATAAGTACACGACACAACTTAATTAACAGATCTAAGTACTGTTAGCCTACCAGGCCCAAACCTATATTATTTAATTGAAATTCCCAACGGTTCACTTAAATAATGTTGTTCACAATTTAATTTATTTTAACCAAGATAGGGATTGCTAACCCTCATTTGTTGGGAACTATTAAAGTGTAAACAACTTTACTTGTCTAAGATAATAATGCATGAATACACGCAAAATTTTACAGATTTTTTCCCTAAGTTATGCATATTCTGAAATAATATTTCCATTAATATGCATTTTTTTATACAAATTTGCAAAATTATGTCTTTCACAACCATATAGGTGGTCACTGGCCAACATGGTGCATTTAACTTAGTCTTTATCGAACGATCAGTTTTGTAAAGTTCTTGAACAAATTGTGAACATGTAGTTTTTCGTAGAAGCTACAATGGTCCAATAATTTTATTAAACACTATCAGTTTCTCAAAATCAAAAACCTTTTAGAATAGTGATTCCTTTACATTTCCAGAAGCAAAAGTATGGCTACTTTCAGTCAGAAGTTAGCTTTTACACTTAGATTCAGAAGTTGAAGTTTTACCAAACGAACATTCAATATGGACAATAGCTAGTTCAATCAACTCAACATTGCAGGTGAGTGCCTCTATTGAAAACATCAAAAAATATAATCAACAAAACAAGAACATGACAATAGGACAACCAATCAATCATACTTAAGTTAAGTGAGGTATTTATATTTTTTTAGTAAATTGTAAATTATATATTCACAATTTACTGAAAAATACATGAACCTTACTTAATTTAAGTAGATCAACCTCCTCTCCCCTCTCTCTCTCTCTCTCTCTCTCTCTCTCTCTTTCTCTCTCTCATTCTCTCTCTTTATATATGTATATGTGTGTGTGTGTGTGTGTGTGGGATTAGCTTTTGATACATCTTCCCTCATTTTCCTATTTTGAGGGAAGACTCATATAAAATCCTTAGATCTAGAATCTGAAGTTGTAACTAAAACCACTAGTTAGTAGGTTGTAGATTTAAATGATTTTGTAGATTCTTTTGTTCATCCAATTTAAATAACGAATTGAATATATTTGTAACCGTCTTTAAAATTTTATCTCATCAATGTGTTGACGTGGACTGATTCTCGTATGTAACCATCTTCAATACAAGGCATTGTGTATCTAAAATTAAATTTGGAAATCTTCCCCATAATTATAGTAACTGTCTAGTACCCATACCCATGTCAATTGGACATTATTTTATTCAAATATATTACATAGGGTGAGGATTCAAGCTATGTGAATTGAGTATTTGTTTATTAAATATATGTATGTGTGGTGAGAATTCAAGTCATGTGAATTTTCCGCAATATATATAATTATATGTATGTATGTATTTAGTTTTTGATTTTTTTAGAGAAAATGCTAAAATCTCTCCATCTCTAGTTTTATTACTTTGAAAAAGTTCAAATAGAAAGTAATGATTTTTTTTATCAATTTATTAGAGAAGGAAGAAACTTTCTGACCAGTCACCATGACCTACATAGTTATCAAAACTATGGGTATACATGGGTCTAGGTTGACCCAAAAATCAAACCAACCCGATTTGTATGGGTTGGGTTGGGTTGGATTTTTTCTATTATGGGTTGGGTATGGGTTAGAAAATCCCAAACTCAAACTTTCTCGATTGGGTATGGACTCTAGGGATAAGTTACCCTATTTGAACCCAAAAGGGTGTGTGTGTGTATAATTATTTATTTATATTTATAAATACATATTATATATATAATTTTTTATTTATAAAAGTATAAAGTATTAAAACCCTAATCTCCATCTCATTTCCCCCATCTCCTCCATGCCACCCTTACAAGCCAGCTCTGGAAACCTCCGTCTTTGGCTGTTGTTGGCTCTAGAAAGCTCCACGCTCCCTGCCTCCATGCCACCACTAGCAAGCCGACACCTCATATCGCTCCATGCCTCCATGCCACCCCTACAAGCTTAGTCGGTACCACCACCAGCAATCCCAAGCCCTCGACTATTTGACTGTAACGCTTTGGTGCATCACAAATCAGTATCAGTACTAACCATTTAACTAATTAACAGAATTAAACTAAAATAAAGCAAATAAACAACTTAAACAACTAGTTAACTACCTAGAACCTCGTGTGTAGCTAGTGGCTCCTTTCTATATGCACTAGTACTGGACTGCACTAGTATCTGTACCTGAAAACAAAAATATAAAATGCGTGAGTGACCTAATGTCACCCAGCACATGCCCAATAAAGACAAACAAGATACACGTGAACCTATTCCAATTTCGAAATCACAAGTATTCTTGAAACATTTCATGGTTATGCTTTTCAAATATTATCTTTTTGTTTCTTTTGAAATTCTATGCTTCCTTTCAAATTATTTTATGCATTTCATGAAAACCTAAAACTCAACTAGTAGCCGTCCTAAAATAGCACGCAACACAATTTATTCAAATCTTGGTTGGAACTAGTTAAAACTACAAGTCTAGACTAAAACTTGCTAAATACCTCAAGAGAAACACACACGCTAGTTCTAACTTAAAACTAAGCACACACAATCTGTCTAAAACCTGTTGCGTCACCCTGGCCACAAGTAGTTGGCGAGGCACCAACCCTGACCTTATTGCACTGCTGTGATGAACCACCCTACGCAGAAGTCCACCTGTCTCAGCCACACAAGCCTCACAGTACCATGACCACACAGGTCACAAACACACCCACGGGGTGCGTCCTCACGAAGCCCCTTTGTGCCCAGATAACCAGGGACTCACAACCCAAGGCCCAATCAACACTGGGTAAAGAGGGTGGACTGGTCTCTTTTACCCAGGCCCTACAGTACCTCAAAGAGCCACGGTCTTTTTCATTGGTGCCGGTCGTCAGCAACCATGTTGTAGGGAACATATCGATTTCATGGATGTCTCATACCCCCATCGGCTATCCCCCTACTGTCACTCGGATCCGACCCAAAACCACGGAAAACTTTGAAAACATGCATTTCCTTTTCAAAACATTCATTGAAAACCTTTTCATTACATAAATCATTTCCACGAGTCAAAACTTACCAATTAAACCAATTATACAAACATCCAAAACTGATTGCACCCAGATGAGCCACCCAAGTGTGCCACCATAGTGAGCCACCCAGGTGAGTCAACATGATGCACCACCATGGTGAGTCAACATGGTGCGCCACTTGGGTGCGCCATCATGGTGCGCAGGTGCTGCACCCTAAGCAGAAAATCCAGAGCAGTAGCTCAGTAAGCTGTCGTAAAAAATCGTCAAAAGTGGGAGCTTTGGGCGGACGCTCTTCCAGCCTCCGAAAAATTCCGAAAAATACATGAAAACACTAAGTTCTAAGTCTTCTACTATTTGGGACAAATTTCATAAAGATGCGATTTGTAAATCTCAAGATAGAAAATAGCAAAACCGAAGAGGTTGGTAACAAGCAATATAGCAACACTTATTGAAAAAATCACCAAAAATCCTCGATAAATTCTAATAAAATCACATGAAGATTACTATCCACTAATTACATGTTGATCTACCATTTTATCATGATTTAAGCTTAATTTTTGAAAGAAAAAGGGAGGAGGACGTGTACTTAGTTGCTGGTCGGAAATCTCTCTTCTTCTCTGGAGACGTCTCTCTCCTCCAGCACCTTCTTCCTCCCCTCTCCTCAAGCCCACAAACTCCTACTCAACGCCTCCCCCTCGCCTCACCTTCTCTATTTATAGGCCCTCGGTCGTCATCGTCTTCATTGGCAACATCGTTGATCGTCGTCTAAGCAGGCATGGCGCGACGCAGTTGGAAGATTCCATCGGCACGAGGGCATGGCAGGGGATCAGAGGATGTAGGGTATGGAGGTGCAGCATCGTTGTCAGGGAGAAGAAGAGCAAGGCATGGTTGGCATGGGCTTTGGCGGCATTCACTGTGCATATTATTATGCCATACTGTGCCACCAACATGTGTCGGCTTGGTGTGCCACAAGGGTGGGCCAAGTTCGTGTGCCAATCATGTGTGCCTAAGACATGCGCTTGGACTACCCTGAATTGAGTTAACAAAACCACCAGCCAACACCAAAGGGCAATCACACCACTAACACAAGGTTGCCACACCCAACATAATCATCCATTAATAATTAATCCTAGAATTACATGGTACTTCTTAATTACATCTTTTCTGATTTCCAAGATGTTACATTGACACTACCAGTAAGCCGACAACAAGAAGTTTACTTTGTCTCTCCAAACCTTAATCTCTTCAAACCTCCTTCTCTCTAAACCCTAATCTCTCACATAATGTTTTCTGCATCCATGGTTGCATGCCTACAACACTCCACGCTACCCTTGCAAGGCTGCAAACAATAGTTGCCCCAAGCCCCTGATAGTTTGGCACCACCAAGGCACAATAGTAATAGCCACACAACGTCGACCCACACCACCAAGAAATAATCGCGGCAGTCACCACAACTCCACAACGACAGCATCTGTTAATTCGATTTCTCTTGTAACAAAAGTTTGTTTCTAACATTTTTATCTCATTAAGTGTTGATGGATTATTTCCAACTTGTGTTCAATTGTTATGATATTATTGTGTTCAACTATTATGATGTTTTTAACCTTTAATGATGCTATTGCTTTACTACCTTTTTCTAGATGCCAAATTCAAAAGAAACACATGCTCATGATCCTATGTTTGATGATACTCTTATACCTATTAGTAGCAATGAAGCTAACAACATCTTGGTGCTAAAATTCAAGTGCTATAGAATAATATTTTGGCATCTTCAATTTAAGATATTTTCTTAAAATCATTTTTGTGCACATAACATCCTTTTGGTTCCACAACTTGTTTTGGCAACATGAATTATTGTCTTTTGGCAAGTTATGATTAAGTTTTTGATTTGTTTGTGAAATTTTTGATATTATTATTATTATTATTAAATGTAATCTTTAATTCTTAATAAATACACATAAAATCTGAGAATTGATTTGACCCAACTTGAAGTTTATGAGTTGGGTTGGGTTGGATCTAGACTAGGTATGGATTGAAATTATCTAACTCGAACAATATGAGTTGGGTTGTGGCTTCACTTTTAATCCAACCCATGTACACCCCTAGTCAAAATAAGCGAAGAACTAGTGCATCCAAAAAAACAAAGTTTATACGCACATCAATTTTGAATAACACAAACTTAAAAATAATTTTAAAATAACTTTAAATAAATAATTATACAACTTCGTGAGAACATTCCAGACTCTAAAATGTAATGTTCATGATATATTAGTTGTGACCTGCTTTATGAACAAACCACTATTAAAAAAAGTAATAGAAAGTATGGAAATAAAGTATTAATGTCCATGAGACTGTTGTTTGCATGAATTTAACTACCATTTGTAAGTTTTCTTGTCTAACTATCTTTAATTTAATTTAATATAATATAACTTGTTTGACATCATTTTATCAAGTCCTTGATTTAGACTATAAGTACAAAGTAACAATTGTGATTTTTATAAATCATGAAAACATTAAAAAATTAAAAAATATATAATTGTTAACTGTAGCTAAGTACTTTGCATGCTTGCATATTTACATTTGCATAGATACCATAGGAAAGCTTGATGTAAGAGTAAGTCGCCCATAAAAATGTTGAAAAAAAATTGTAAGACTTGGTTTTTATTCAAAAACAATTTACTAATATTTATAATATTTTTTATAAACACAGGTTCAAAAAAAATACACATCAATTAGTAAATGTGTCACAATCTTATAGGAAAAGGAAATAAGAAATTCTAAACAATCCATAATTAACACAAGAGGAAGAGTAAACATTGAGATATGAAAATCCATAAATTCTTATTTTTATTTCAGAATAGTAAACATTTAATTTAATATTTTTGATCTAAAGAATAATTTTATATATTGTGATTGCAAAAAATAAATTTATTACACATTAATTTTTATGAATATGAAAATGACCAAATGTACAAAAACTCCTTTTTAGTAAGATATGTAAAGACCAGATACATTAAAATAGATAAATTATTTGACTTGTTCAATTTTTTTATTTTAATTTATTTATTGAAAATTGTTGATGGAGAAGCTAAATTAAGAAACACTCATCATTAAAAAAAACAAAAGAAGAAACCTTCTCTCTCTCTCTCTACACACACACACACACACACACACACACACACACACACACACACACACACACACACACACACACAAACTCCTTTGTATATATATATATATATATATAGAGAGAGAGAGAGAGATGATAAAGAAAAACTAGGAAACTATTTATATATATATATATATATAGAGAGAGAGAGAGAGAGAGAGAGAGAATAATGATCAGGTAGGGCCCTGCCTTACTTAAGAAAAGTAGGGCCCATGCATATTTTCAGTAAACTATGTATATTTAATCTATAATTTACTGAAATTATAATTTCAATCATTTTCAGTAAATACTAAAATTATATTTTCAATAAACACTAAAATTAATTTTTCAGTAATTTATGTATGAAATACAACACAATTTACTGAAAAAATTCAAGGGCCGCACTTAACTTAAGTAAGGTCGGGCCCTATCTGAAAATTAGCCTATAATTTTCAGATAGGGCCCGAC
>JAMKQA010040158.1:0-20042 GCA_024699735.1 Posidonia australis | reverse complement strand
GGTGATTGCATGGTATAATGACCATGAATGAATGTGTGGGCTTAAAAACCACAGGTGATAATATGATGCATAATGTGTGTGATTTACAAAGAGTTTTATGAATAGAAAATGGTTTTGACAAATGTTTTGAAAAGAGAAATTGCATATAGTTTTAAAGAGATTAATGGAAATTGTAGGAACCACAATGAAACCAGGACTTGCCGACGAGGTAGTGAGACTTCTAGAGATGTCGGGGACGTGTCCTTGGTTGTGGTTGTCGAGTTTGCGGTCTGGGGTAGGAGCCTCGAGACTGTGGTGATACTGTAGGACCCGGGGTACGGGAGACCAGGACTACCCTCGGTGTCGGTGTTGGACGGGTCTAGGGATAGAGTCCCTAGGTGCTTGGGCACTAGGGCGTCCCGAGGACGCACTCCGTGCTTGTACCAGTGAGGGTACATTTTGAGGCTGCGGCCGGGGCGATTGAGCTCCAGCGTGGTGTGGTTCACCATGGCACTGCAGTGTGGGTGTGGTAACATGGAATCCTCACCAGCTACTTGTGGCCAGGTCGATCGCCTGTGGCCAAGGTGATGTGACCAGTTTTGGAATGGAAAAGTGTGGATTTGTGTGTTGGACTAGTTCCTAGCCCTGATTTGTGATAAATTGTGCTAATGATTTTAAATGATGTTTTGGACTAGGAAACTAGATGAAATGATTTGCTTCTCCTGTGTTGAGTATAAAGGTTTATCAACGAACATGAGGTTTTGAAAGAAAGGAAAAGAAAAGAAAGTTTGAAATGGCATTGTTTCGAAAGTCTTTCTAATCGAATGTGTGGTTTTGGTGATGGTAGTTTTCTAGCAATTGTTTTCGTGGGTTTTATCATTGTTTTGGGGCACGTACTGGGTGACATTCCTGTCACTCACACGTGTTTTCCTTGTCTCCTTTTGTTTCAGGTACTCAGGAGTAGGAGTAGTCTAGTCTGGTGCATCATTCCAAGCCACTTTTGTCGCACACAAGTCTGGGTGTTTGCTTTATTTATTTAATTCTATTATTTTTATGCTTTTAGCTACTTTTAGGTAGTTCCTGTACTGTTCTGTAGCACTAGGGTGTTACAGTTTTAGAGTTTGTTAATGCTAGAAAATTTTATGGTTTATTTACAATACTAGATGGTAGTGGTGCTTGCTTGGTGAGTGTGATCGGTGAAACTAAAAAGCAACACTCTAGTCCTATTAGTAGAGAACTCAAAGGCACAAGATGTTTACAGCTATGAAATGTTTATATTTGAAGCAAAATGCTCTTCCTACAAAAAAAAATATAAACATAAAACCCCCATAGTTACAAAAGAAGCTTTTTTGGTGCACTCATTTCTCTTTGAAAATAAATAAAGCATGAGCATCAAACTGGTAAGCTACAATAAGTATAAAACACTACATTTCTAAGTAGAAATATTGAGACACTATGAACAAAGACTTCTCTCAATCAATCAACCCTAATTCAATCCCATGAAGACCACATCAACCAATCCAAACACAAACAAAATCAATAACAACAACAACAACATCTATAAACCTGAAACTTGCAAGGTATTCTCTACGCATGCAAAGGGAAAAAGTGAGGTGACTCACATATGAGTTGCCAGCAACGAGGACAGAGAGGACAATGGTCGAGGTAGGGTTAGGGCTTGGCAAGGTAGAGGATAGTGCGGGAGGAGTGGAGCCAGGTCCCATCAGAGCAAGACTTGAAGCGAAGGAGGACCTTAAGGTCAAGGGAGTGGCAGGAGTAGGATGTTAGGATGGGAAAGTTGAAGAACCTCGAGAACTCCACAGCCCACTCCATTCCCATCATCCCTTCCTCCATTCTTGGGGAAGATGGAGTGGTGGCAACTAAGAAGGGAAGTGGAAGGAAGGGATAGGGGTTGTGGTTTCTGAAAAAATAATAGGGATACTTTTTTTTTTGAAATCAGTAAATATATATTTTTTCTCCCTACGGTCCGTGAGATTCAAACTTGAGAGAGAGATGTGAGTTCCACTCCCCCTAGCCAACTGCACCATGGCAGTTGGTTAAATAAAGGGGGTACTTTCACCTATTAATTTTGCCTTAATCCAGTCAAATCTGGACAATTCCAAAACCATCTAGTTCACCCACAATATAAATAACCTATCTCTCATCTCCATTCCTCAATCTTGAACCCTAGAAGTCTTCTCTAGCAAAACCCTACAGCTTCGATCTCTCCACCACCACTACCATGGTCTTTGAGGTCGGACCTATCTCGTTTAATCTGGAGGGTTGAGGTTAGTTGGACACCCCAATCTCCTAACTCTTCACTGTCGCCACCGGCAGTGGCACCACCAACGTCCCATTCGCTCCCTTCTCCCACTCGAACAAGCTCAATTGCATTACTGACTAGACCAGATCCAACTAACAACGCCCACAACAACCCTAATGCCACCAATGCCTCCCTCGTCAAGTTCACCCTAGATGAGGCCTCTGCCCATGTCAGCGTCGCTGATGACAACTCCTTCTTTCGCCTCGTTGACAGCAAGCCACCACCTCACCCGAAGTTTGGCACTAGGAGGCAATTCCAGCAATGGCCCCAGCACCCCCAACACCTCGACAAGGGGGTAGACGAGGAGGATGAGGAGGTTCAATTCTGACAAGAGCCATGGACTGAACCATACCTATCAATTCTGGTTATATTAAAACCAAACTGAACTATGTGTGTACTTAGAACCGAACTAAGCCATCCAAAAGTCGATCGGTTCAGTTTGGTTCTCAGTTTTCAATCTAAATATCTATCAAAACATGATTTATTTTTAATAATTAGTAAGAGTTGCAATCAAGATACATAATACCACAACTATGATACATGATTACATATTACATAATACTACAACAAACATGTTCAGTTCAACAATATCTTTATCATCTCTAAATTTTCAAAATGACTAATCAATTTTATGAAGAAAAAATGAGTGGTGTGGAGTGTTCACTGAAGATTAAGCCTGCAACTTGATAAAATCAATGATAAGGAATTAGTTCAAAGTGTGAACTTCACACTTCACAAGGACTTAAGGTAAACAGAAAAGGTAATGAAAGTATGGAAAAAAACTAAAGGCACTGACCACAGAGTCATGGACCATGGACCCAAGCACAAGGCACTGAGCGGCTGGAGGAGTGGAGCAACGACCATGGAGCACCCAAGCTTTGAACGATGCTCTGTGCAGAAGACAAAGACTTAGTACGACGACACCAAGCGGTTGGAGGAGTGAAGCATTGACTACAAAGTCCCAAACCACAAACCTGAGCACAACAGCACCAACCACAGTGTCACAGACCACGGACTTGAGCACTACGGCATTAAGTGGTTGGAGGAGTAGAGCACCAACGACACCAAGCGGCGTCAATACTCTGCAACTCTCGATTTAGGAAATGGGAAGTTAGGGACTTAGGATTTTAAGGATTGAAATGACAAATGTTTTTATATTACTTTGAATAAAAATGAATATCAGAGAATTAAATCAATTTAATCCAATGGTAGATGACGGGTGGAGATGTAATCTATTTATAAATCAAACTGAATCATCAAAAATTGTTCGGTCCAATATAGTTTGGTTAACCGGTTTTAACGGAATCGAGTGCACCCCTACTATTTATGGTTTCTTTCTCATTGCTTATTTTCTACTTCACCTATGCTTTTTTTTGTAGTTTGGAATGAATGTTTGATTCCCTTAGTAATTTTACAAATCATCCATACATCTTGCATCTTTCTTATTCAGATGAATAATGCATTTACACAAGTTTTGGTCACCATTGAAAAAAGTTTTTATCAATATATATTGTATATTTTTATCAATGTATCTTGTTCTATCTTCTATCAACTTTGTTTTGGTACCATCTAATGATACTCTAATGAAATTTTAAAGAGAAAGAGGTTTTTATTTGAAAAAAATGTTTGACTTGTTTAATTTTAACTTCTTAGTAAACAAATTTACAAAGTTTTTTTTTGTAAGTTTATATTATTTTGCAATGAAATATACTTGTTATCTTTATTTATTTCGTTTGGTACCATTTGATTACTTTCTAGTTAAATTCTAGAGGAAATATGCATTTTTGGTTTGAAAGAAAAGGTTGATTTTCCTTATGTTTATGTTTTGATATAGGAATTTTTTATCATTTTCGAGAATAGGTTTGTGTGAGTAGACGTGGAAATTTGGGTTGGGTCACCCACTACCTGGTGGCTCAACCTGGCTTGAATTGGTACCTAGGTCAACCCAATAAGACCTAGTTTGAGCACAAACATGGTCCAATCTAGGCCGGTTTTTATGACACAGTTTAGGCTTGAAATTGGTTGTAACGACCCCTAAGTCATTACTACTCATCCTAGCCATATTTTTTATTATTTTTAATCTTTTTATTTTAATTACAATTACACTAATTCTGAGACTAAATCTAAGCATATACTACTTGGCATATTTAACAGAAAATATAACAATAACTAAACACTCACTAGAATTCCTGATATGTGGTAATGTGACTCTATCCTATATAAACTAGCAAACCAACTCCTAGTCCCACACCTGCGAAAACCACAATTTAAAACACACATGAGTGACCACTCAAGACAATCATCCAGCACACACCCTACCTAAAATACCAACCAATCGGCCATCTATGCTGAGGAAAAACCAAACATAGGCATCTCTCTCTCGGATGCCACAACACTACAAACTGGGCAAGCCACTATTGCCCAACACACAGTAAATCCTTTTAAAATATGCCTTTAAAACCTCTTTTCTCTTTTCCTTTTCAAAATCACATGCATGCTCTTTCAAAATTTTCTATGCATGCTGGAAATAGCTACTTTTTTCAGACCAAGCCCAAGACCATACCAAAGCACCAAAAGCCACACAACTTGGTCCCACGCACTCTCTGTGTGTACCAGACAACCAACAATATTTGAATATTCTCTATAGCATCTAAAACACCTACTACAACAACATAAAAACTACAAAAGCTAGCACAGAGCCTCTGCTCCAAACCACATGGTCTTTTTTAGACCAAAGTCTGATTCTCTAAACTAGGGCACAGCAAAAGTCACAACGCCACTCTGACGCAACCACCGCAAACCAACAACGCCACTCTGGTACAAATCACCTCACCACACAGGCGCAACATCACAAACACGAGTCAAACACAATGTGTCGTACTGCCTAGATCCAAGCAACCAACACTGGCCATAAGTAGTCCACCGAGAAACAACCACGAATTCTACACTGCCACAGACAACCACCTTGTAAAGGAATCTGCCAATCTCGACGTCCCACCACCTGTAGGACCCTCAAATGCTAACTACACACTAGAAAAGCCTGTTCACCCTACTCCTAGGTGAGTTGTCCTCTCTTAGCACAAACCACAAGGTAGGCCCTGTCGGCATCCAAGCCGTAGTGCTCAGAACAACTAGAGCCTCTTTCAGCTCTAGGTCCAACCAACACCTCAAACCACAACCACAAAACCCCAAAAACCATGTGGACCTCAACCTAAGCAAGCAGCTCACGACCCCAGAGGTATCACCCATCTCTGGAAGGTCGATCGAGAGCATCGGTCTCTTGATCCTCCAAAACCGCAAAACACTCAAGCCTCACCCTAAGCAAGTAGCTCACGACCCTAGAGATATCACCTGTCCCTAAAGCCAGTCGAGAGCTAAGGTATCTTGGTCCTCCAAAATCCTTTCAAAACCTTCAACATTTTTCCAAAATCATTACAAAACTATGCATTTCCTTTAAAAAAATCTTTTTGAAAAACCTTTTTGAAAAACCTTTTTGAAAGCTAACTCAAAAGCATCAAAGAACATTGTGCCAACTATGGCACGGTAAAACCACAACAAAAATCACAAGCTCAGAACTACATTTCAAATCCTTAGAGAAACCCCTTTTCCAAAACATTCATGTTTTTTCCTCAAAACCCTTTGAAAATCATTTGAAAACATATTTTTGAAACAACTCAGAGAAGCCCAAAAGCACCCTTTTAGGTATGCAGTTCACCTAGAAAGGGCCACACAAAGCCCCAAACAACGATCTTGAAATCCCATTTGACTTACTAGACTAGAAAGCAAATATCAAACACATCTAGAACTCTATGTCCTGATGCTAGAGTGTAAGATGCCTACTGGCTTATGTTTCACATAAACCACAGCTAGTTCAATGTCAAACACCCAAAACGGTACCATTGAATACCTTATTCAGTACACCACACTCAAAACTACACCATTATCTAGATCTAGGGAAGAAATCATGATCCTAATCATCCAATCTAAACCACTAGGGGAAAGACTTAGTATTTCTATATCATATAGTCTTTATCCTATTTACAACTTCGAAGGATCTTACTAATTTATTTTAGGCAATCCTTAGAATATCTCTAATGATCTTCCTAATTATTATCATGCAATAATTACTTACAAAGTTAATATGACACGAAACATATTAAAAACTATTAAAAAAGTCCACAACGACTTAAATGTAATTTACAAAAAACTTAAGGATTGAAAAGTAATTTCCACAAAATACAGGGACCAAAAGACAAATTCTATTGAACTCAAGGACTGAAAGGTTATTATCATAAAACTTAGGGACCAGGTGCAAATTTAACTGTAAGTTAGGAACCTAAAAGTAATTCAGACAAACTTAGGGGCTTCACGAAGAAGACTCATAAGTGGCTTTTAGAAGAAGATTCGTAGGTAGCTTACAGAGGAAGCCACGCCCAAGTAGGGCCACACACACCCAAGCACAACCACACAACCACTTACAGCTTAAGTGGCTCATGAAAAAGGAGAACTAACCATCAGGATTCATCAACAACCACTACAACCTCGGAGCAAACCTCAGGGTCCCGATAAGGGTCCACTCAGCAACTCAACCTCAGAACACTAGGACACTACGTTCGAAACCAAACAATGATGCCAAAACCACATAAGCACAGCTTAAGTCCTGAGTTTTGAAATCCACACTTCCTACGCCAGCAATTTGCACCAAAAAGGTGCGTTAGCAACTTGCACCTCTAAATTGCACCTGATCCACATAGACCAATGGTATTAAATCCATGCGTAGGTGCGTCCAACATAAAATGCACCACACTCTACATCTAATACTAAAAAAGTGAGAAAAACATCAATGAAATATTTGACTTAAATTATTGTTTCTAATTTGGATCGTTACATAGGTTTTAAATAAAAATATATAATTTTAAATAAAAATATTAATGTTAAAGTTATAATAATTATTTTATAATATATTTTATGTATATAAACATGTCATATTAAATAATGAACATTCATAATAAAGAAACATATGGCTACTTTATAAGATAGACACTTGTTTTTTTTTTTCAGATAGTGTGTGTTCTATCTAAAAAAATGGGCGCCTATTTCATAAAAGTGAATATTTATTTTTTATTTTTTATTTTTTATAATTTTTTTAAATATTAATAAATTAGTTGAGATTGATCCAAAATCTAACCTGATATGGTCCAATGTGGTTTGATGTTGGCTTAGCTTGGCTCGAAATAAATAGCATTGTGAGTCGTGTTCAAGTTACAAAATTTGACTCAACATGGTTCGAAATAAATTAGGACCTGGCTGGCCTTGGAAATAGTGTCGGGCCTTGTTATCTTTCTAAGTTTGTGTGTCAGTCCATAATTTCTATTATTTTTTAAATACTATTTTGCCTTTTTTTTCTTTTGTCATTTTTATAAAATTAACTCATTCGTATTCATTTTGATAATTGATTCGTACAATGTTTCTAGTATAGGTTTATGAAACTTGTGTGACTACATTCTCATCGTTGTCACTTTCGTAAATGTTCTCATCCATTCCAGATTGTCGATTCTAGTGTTCTCTACCAAACAAGCATGCACAACCAATGATTCATCATGTGTCAATTGTAATTTGTTTTCTTCAAAAGACAACAAGTCTTCTTGTTCCTTTATTATTCTTCCCAAACAATAATAATGATTTGGTATGTTACATGTCATGTGGTTGACCGAGGAATAATTGGAGACTATGTTGTGGAAACGGATATCATGGTTAAATCATCGTTTTGTTTTTATTGTGAATTTGAGATTTAAATGTAGGTGGTAACAAGTCGGTTAGGTTCCCATTAGGAATGGATTAAAGTTGGTTTGAGAAGTGATCTGTTTTTTCACATTCCTTTATATCACAAGCTTAATTACCAATTTAGATGGATTTGCAAGAAAATATCCATACAATGAAATATTCTCAAAAGTAGATTTTTAGAAGCTTTTTTTTTTTTTTTGACAAATAATTCCTTAACAGAAAAAGAATCTAAATTTGCCAACTCTTTTTTAATATTTTTAAATTATTAACTTCATGGATCAAATAAGTAGACTATTTTGTACACCTTAATAAATTTTTGTTACGATCCAAATAAACACAGGAAAACCCTTTGGATTTATTTAAAATTTATATTTCTTATTTTACATGTAAAATAACTAGAAAAGCATATATTATAAGCTCATAGTCGTAGCAGACATCCGTCTTCTTCTCAAAATCCACTGACGTGGAAAACCGAAATGTGTTCTTGTACGCATGCTCATGATGGTTTTGCTTGTCCGTGGTCTGTGAGAAGCATTCGTTCCCATGAACGCACTCCATCGAAGAACAACAACGGAATTGACCCTACCATTCCGGTTGAAGACTGCTACAATCTACCTGGTCGAAAGCAGCAGCTGCAGAGGATCTTCCGTTCCTGCCACTACCAGAAGTCTCTCTTCGTGGAATTCAGCTATTAAGTTTTTCACCAGAAGCGATGATTTGGACCAAGCGCGTCGTGTTTTCGACAGAATCCCTCGCCCCGACGCCTACCAGTACACTATGATGACCTACGGGTATGCTGCCGTTGGACGAATCAATGACGCACTCCAGCTGTTCCGTAAAATGCCCGACCGGGACGTAGTTTCATGGAATTCCATGATCAAGGGTTGCTTGCGCTGCGAGGAACTGCGCCTTGCGCAGTGTGTTTTTGTCAAGATGCCCCAGCGGAATGTCATCAGCTGGACAACGGTGATGAATGGGCTCGTGCGAGTCGGTAAAGTAGAGGTGGCGGAGGAGTTGTTTCTTAAGATGCCGTGGAGGGACGCTGCAGCTTGGAATTCGATGATATCTGGGTATTGCAGTAATGGTAGGGTTGCCGATGCGCTTTCTTTGTTTGAGAGGATGCCGTGCCGGAATGTGATATCTTGGACTGCCATTATTGGTGGGCTTGATCAGAATGGGCGGAGTGAGGAGGCGTTGTCCCTCTTCTCGCAAATGCTGGATTCTGGGATCCAACCAACGTCGAACACTTTTGCTTCAGTGTTGACTGCTTCTGCTGGGGCTATGGATCTACTCCTCGGCACACAACTACACTCCCATCTTACTAAATCGGGTGCCATGTTAGACACATTTGTTTCTACTTCCCTCATCACACTATATGCAAACTGCAAACAAATTGAGAATGCCTGTAAGATTCTTCACGAGGATCGGCACAAGACTGTAGTGTCATGGACTGCTCTGATAACAGGTTATGGTTCAAATGGCGAGCAACAATGCGCTTTAGATGTGTTCTACGACATGAAGAGGGCAGAGGTGATGCCCAACCAGTCCACTTTTACCAGTGTCCTGAACTCATGCGGTGGAATGGAAGATCTTGATAGAGGGAAGCAGATCCATGGAAATGCGTTGAAGCTAGGATTTGGTTTTGATGTGTTCGTCGGTAATTCTCTCATCTTCATGTATTCTAAATGTGGAAATATAGATGATGCAGTATCTGTTTTTAATAATCTGAATGAAAGAAACCTTGTTTCGTGGAATTCTATCTTAACTGGTTGTGCTCAGAATGGTTGTGGATCACGTTCGCTTGGATTCTACAAAGACATGGTGCTCAATCTCATGAAACCCGATGAAATCACATATTTAGGATTGCTAACTGCTTGCAGCCACTCCAAAATGGTTAAGATGGCGAGGTATTTCTTCCATCTGTTAACTCAAGATCGGACTGTCGACATGAAGCTTGAGCATTGCATCTGTATGGTCGATGCATTATGTCGGTCTGGCAATTTGGAGGAAGCAGAGGAGTTCGTCAACAACATGCCTTTGAAACCAGATGTGGCAGTATGGCTGAGTCTACTCAGTGCATGTAGGACACAGTTGAACATTGACATTGCAACGCGAGCTGCAGAGAAAGTCTACCAACTAGAACCAGATTGTACCGCTGGGTATGTTTTGTTATCAAATATATTTGCCTCTGCTGGGCGGTGGGATGATGTGTTACAAACCAGAATGATAATGAAATGCAGTGGATTGTCAAAAATGCCTGGTTACAGTGGATTACACTGAAATGTTTATAGCAAGGCTCGACAATTTTGTTGTCGGACTGGAGGAGTTGGTCAATGTTTTGAATGAAAATTGTTTCGTGGTATGATTTAGATGGAAGACCAGAAGGAAGCTCTGTTGGATTTGCACCTCTAAATACCATCAAAGTATTATAATGAGGCCTAAATTACCATTTGAGTTATCATTACATAATACTTTCTAGGGAAACAACTTTTTGATGGGATCTTAGATTGTGAAAGATTGTAGTCATTGAACTCAAAATATGCTACGATTTTTAAAAACTAACCGAATTTCCATTTTTGAACTTATGGCATTGTATTGCATAAGATTCTTCAGGGATATGAAATCTTGATAGTTTGCTTTATATTTGTTTCCTCTCAAAACTTGTACGTGTCTTAGGCAGATAGACATCGCAAAATTATCAGAAATAGAAGTGATTAGTAAAGGATTTAATGTTATCGATCATTAACAAGTTTCAAATAAAGGATGTCATTCATGTTCTAAATCTTTAGAGTAGATTGTAAGCATCAAACATTGATAACGAGATAGAATTAAAGACTTATCGGATGAAGTGTTGTAATGTTTACTAGCACAATTCGTTGAATGAGGTACACTTGCAAGATTGCCCTAGAACAATCTATTTACTAGGAGATGGAACTTTGCATGCTTGAAGCATCAATGTGCGGAATGAGGTATTCTTTTTTACATCCTTCACTTTATCTCCTAAATATTAACATGTGAAATTTATGTAAAGAAAACATTGTAGTATGATAAGGATCCTTCAATAAAATATATTAGTTAGACCTTTTCTTTTTTGGAAATTATAGTTAAACCAATTATGTTTATGCTTTCACCACTTATCGCAATGGAAAAGGGAGTACGTTCCTTTATGTTTTTGTTGGTGGTAGCCATTAAGCAAACTTGTCCATTCTACTCACATTTTTGCATGAAAAGATACAAAAAGTTGATATTTGAGTAGCTACCCTAGTGCACTCCTACCTAAGAATTAGTTGCTATCGCCAAGCATTGATTGATATGGTTAATTATAATGGAATTGTGAATAACTTGTAAAACAAGATCTATGTAAAAAACAAGATTGTATAGAAAATATGGAGAGATCTTACTCGCGTACGATAAAAAATCCTTTTAATATAGAAACTATTTATGTGTTCTATTAGGATGTTACTAAATATCGATACTTAAAGCATTATGTGGTACACACAGTACAATGAGGTACAATTGAACTGTTTCCAAGTATCAGTGTGGAAGAGTCACGATGCTTGTACTCACAACCAATTTTAAAAAAAACCACCATTGAAATGCCTTCCTACTATAGAGATATAGAGTTGAACTTTATTTTTCTTGAAGTATATGAACATCCTCCTCCTAGTCTTTTGAGAAGCCATAGACTGATGGAGTTGTTCTCTAGAAAAATTCTCACCAAATCTCTATATGACGTCTCTAGAGAGAAGGTTATCCCTCGTGTAGATGAGATAGGATCAAATATCTCTATTTGATTGTTATCTCTCTAAATTCGAATAAGATCAAATTTATCGTACTGAACAAGCAATTGTTGTAATTAGGTCTCATAATTCGATTCAAATTTAAAATTCAAAATCAAATCAAAATGTTACTACAAAGTGGTCCGCAAGGCAACCACATTGGTAGCCAAGTGGTGCCAACTTTGCATTCAATGCAAATGTGCTAAGTGCAAAGTGTTCCCTCAAAGAGATACATTGTGTCCATGTAGACATTTCCATTGGGTCACGTTGTATATTTATTGTGTCGTGTATAAACATATGTATTATACATATATGTTAGACTCAAATACGATTCATTTAATTATTGTGTATCTAATATTAAACTCAAACATGAAGTGTTTGTTGTCGTGCATATATGACAAAATCCGCTAAATACATGACAATGATCTGATTGACATGAGTCTACGTTTATTACATGATTACACATTTATTATACATCTACACAATTGGTATATATTTACATGTTTTATACATTTTAAGTATAATAATGTTAAATAATTCTAAGTCAATAACCATGATTAGGATAGTATGGTTAAATAATTAGTAGTATAATATGGTTAAATCTATTAAACTAATATTAAATAATTACTATGATAATAACAAGTATTTGAATATACTAAATAGGTAGTCATGACTATATACATAATAACATGTAATTATCATGTAGTTATTAGATTTTTCACATTAGACATGAAAACAATATGCTTAATAATCAACTTTAGCGAATAGACATGATAAATATACAAGACAAGATTAAGTTAAACTCAAACATAGTTATAGTGTGTCGTGTTCATGTTGTGTCAAAAATTAACAGGTTTACGTCCATGAAGCTCATGGTTCTAAGTTAAACTCAAAATTTTCATTTTAAAGGGAAACATGAATTTAAGATCTCACTAACTAGACATGGTATACACATCCATGTGCTTTCAAGGCAGGGAGGGGTCTTCCTAATCCTTTTTGAATTACATCTGAGTGTTAATCATAGGCATTGTGGGACTAAATACACCAACATTAATTTCTTGGTTGGGTGATGTGAATCTAGCAATGCAAACCTTGAATTTGATTTTCGGCTTGTAGGCTTCAGTTTATTTTTTTATTAGGAAAAGCTCATCTTTTGAACTGCAAATTCCAGATATTGATCATCAAGGTTTGAGCTCTACTTTTTGGCCTGTCTCAATTAGTAGTGCAAGAGAAACTAGTGGAGCTGGAATAGTGGTGTGTTAAGGTTCTACACGGTCTGCAATCACTTGGTCTAATGGTGAAGTCTCTTTGTAGTTATACAAGAGATTAGGAGTTCGACTCCTACAAACATTATATATATTACAAACATATTATTGTATTATTTCCTTCCTAGATTCGTATCTCAATGGAAGAAAAAATTATGAAAATCCGTTTACTTGATAATAGTCTCATAGTTAAGTGTTTATTATGATTGTAATATATATTAAAAACCGTTTCAAAAAAAAAAAGGACTCTACAAGTTTTAGTTATTGAACTAACGTCATGTTTGAGCTTGTTTCATGCTCTAAAAAGTTAAGCTTATCAACTTGGCTCGAACCATCTGTTTCTATAAATAGATAGTATCAACCTCTTTAGGATCATAATAAATAGAGCATGAAACCTGCATTCCTGGTCTATCTGCATTTGCTGGACTGGATCATAACAAACAGCTTGATATTCTAACAGTCGTTCCTGCGGGTAGCATGTTGGAACAGCTACATTGGAGTTGTGAGTTGTTTGAAATGGGCTCCACGACGGGTAATGTTTGCAGCAGCATCGATTTCCCTTACATTCGGGATACCTGATATGTCCAAGTTGAATGACTCCGGCAACACCACTGCTAATGATGTAAAATGATAGCAGAACTCCCTGACCAATTGGCTTCAATCTGCGGATGACACGTGGCTATTCACTTGGCTTCAAAAATTGTATCGATATTGCCTCATTCAGGCATTCAGCTGTCATTGTATGCTGCTGAGTCATGTAATTCGGCATTTCTTTATCACGTCTATTTGTGTTTGGTTGTTGCTTGTAAAGTAACTACCCCATCTGGGAAGTAAGTATTGAAATGGATTCCTGTTTATCCATACAAGCAGAGAAAAGTCGATTTAAAAGAGGAATGAAAATAGTCTTGTAGAGATGTCGTTGGAGATGGAAAACCAAGAGAGAAAGATAAGCAACTCACCTACTATTACTTATGGTTGAAGGATTGTGGGAGGGTTGCAGGTATGTATAATTTAAAAAGAAAAAAATGGGGAAGAAAGGATATGCAACTCGAAATGAAAGAGGGAGGGAAGAAAATTTAATATTTTACTCAAATGACCACAGGTTTTTTATCCATTTGCATTTACAGACACTGCATGCACCATAGGTAAATTTATACAGTATACCTTGTAATAATCATGATTGCTGCTACTTCTTGGTAATATCTAAAAACAAAATAGGATAGCCACGGATTTGGAGCATGGATGAGAAGCACAGTCTAGGAACACGGCTAGGGTGCACAGATTGTCCAGGATAGAAAATCTAGAATGGATGTAAAACTATATAATTATAATTTGAAAATTCTGATTTTGTGAATATGTAACAACCTTGATTTGTAATGTATTTCTTTAAATTATATCAAGGTTTGTTTCTGATTTCTCCTTCTGTGCGGTATTTTGATATTTTGCGACCCATGTGTGTGTGGAACCTAAACAGGGACTAACGTCAACCAGAGCACAGTGTAGTATAATATCTACCATCGTTTACTGTGCACACATTATGCCTCTGCCTTTTTGCCATATCGTTACGTACTTTGGCGCGATTCTCCACAATTGTTGGCAGCAAGCGATGACAACATTCGATGACCTCTAAAGGAGGAGGAAAAGTGGAGGTAAGGGCAATATGTGAGAACCAGAGAGGGAGAAGGAGAGAGAGGGAGTGTCTACATGTGCATCGGTGACTCGACAAGGAGGAGACGTTCACTGAAGGCTAAGAGGATCGTCGGAGTCCACTATGTACACGTTCATTCTGAATTAGTGTAAAATCATGCAAAAATTGCGTAGAATTAGTTGTAAATTACGAAATTAAGTAGATTAGACTATTTTAAATGCATGTTAGAAGTCTTGGACTTTTCAGAGATTTATGCATGATTTTTTGATGACTTTGCTACAATGCTTTTACAGTACCCTTGAAGCTTCCTGATTTTATATCTTGAGCTATGCCTTATGGTTTTAAATGATACTTGTTCCAAAATGTATTGAACTCAGAACTCTATAGTTTTGTATATTTTGTTTGATTTTTTAAGTGCCGAAAATGAGTCCACTGAAGGGTCCCATTTCTGGCGATTTCCGTCGACCCTATTCTCTGATTTTGGGTTTACTGTAAAAACTTGAACCACATTAAGGGGCACCGACAGGGTGCACGACCAAGTCGCATGGTTTTGGTAGTACAATTTTCAATAAAGAAAATGAATTATTGTGTTAATCGAGGTTTGCATTGCTGATAATGGATTTCTGTAATGAAAAAGTTTTCAAAAATGCTTTTAGAAATGAAATCCATGTTTTAGAAATGTTTTCAAAGATTTGGTAGGAACCACGTACTTAAAAGGTGGTCCAACAGAAGAGGAGCATTAAAGGCCTCAAAGGTCGGTGAGATGCCTGAAGTCATGGTTGCCAAGTTACTTGACTAAGGTACTATAGGACCCCAGGGTGAAAGAGACCTGGGCATTTCCTTAGTGACGATGCTAGCTAGGCTTGGGTTAGGTGGCCTCAGGTGCCCAAGTACTAAGGGGCTTTAAAGGATGTAACTTGTTATAGCGAGGCTACGGTCAGGACGGTTGGACTCCTACACGAAGTGGTTCACCGCGGCAATGTAGTAGGATCGGAGTTGGAGTATCATCAACTACTTGTGGCTGGTTCGTCACCTGTGGCTAGGGTGATGCAACGTGTTTTGTTCGAATTCTGTGTGGATTTGTTGATACGGGTTTCAAATGAGGATTTGAATGCATAAAAGCAAATTCAAGTGCATACAAATTTAAAAGAAAAATGATTATGTTTTAAAAGACATATTTTCTAGTGAATTACTGAATTATTGATGAGATTTCCTGATTTTTGTTTTCTTTCCGACTCGGTCTTAGTAAATATGATTTGAGAGTTTTCTCGAGGCTTTTTACCATGGTTTTTGGTGAGCACGTACTAGGTGATTTACACGTCACTCACGTGTTTTGGTTTTGGTTTTCTTTTCAAGTGCAGAGTTTGAGGTACAGTTCAGTCCTGGTGTAAATTTGTTGGAGCCACCTAACCGCACATAGGATTCCTAGGTAGTTATGTAGTTTAACTTCTGTCGTTAATTTATTTAATTTGCTTAATTAATTGTTTTGTTAATTAATTAGATAATTGTGATACTGTGATGTGACATAGAGGAGCGTTACAAAGTGATATCAGAGCCTAGATTCACTAAACGTACCAACTTAGTAGTGTCCAATCTAAGTGGCTTTGTAGAACTGCACAAGTAAGATATTTGCACTTGATTTTTGTTTGTGGTGGCAACAAGATGTCGCTTGAAAGAGGTAAGGGCCAAAGTAAGTCTTCCACGTTCGGATCTGGTGTAGAGGAAAGTAGCACTTGGAGAGGCATGCAGTAGGAGATAGGAGAGATGATGTGAGGGCTCATCCAATTCCTCAGAAGAGGCAACAAAGATGAGTCTAGAGCGGATCCGTGGCTCAAACAGTTCTGTCGACCGAGTGCATTGACTTTTGATGGCTACACTACACCTGAGGAGTGTGAGACGTGGCTACTAGAGGTATAGACTATACTGGAGGGAATGGAATGTCCAATAGAGAAGTAGGTGTGGCTAGCTACTTTCTTATTTAAGGACGATGTCGATTAATGGTGGAGGGCCATGTGTTGAATGAAATTCCCCAACTCTAACCTACTGATGATCTCTTGGGAGGATTTCCGGGAAGTTTTCTATGAGAGGTTTTTCCCAGAGTATGAAAGAGACAGATTGGACAAGGAGTTTCAAAATCTATAGCAAGGAATTATGTCAATGGCTGAGTATGAGGCAACCTTCCACTGGTCGAAATAGTTTGAGCAGACTTTTGATACAAAAAAGCGCAGGACCAAGAGGTTCATGGAAGGACTAAGCTTGGCACTCAGGTCAAAGGTTCTAGGTTTCTAGTGCTTGACATTGGCAGATGTAGTGGAGTTCGCAGCACGGTATGAGGATGAACAATGGTTGTTCTTGGAAGACCATCCCAAGGAAAAGGAGAAGATGTTCACTCCGCAGTCTTTTGCCTCTGGGGTGCCGACTTTCGGGAGTTCTAGGTGCTCTGGAAGGAAAAGGAAGGAACGCTCAGAATCTACTGCGGATGAACTATAATCCACAAAACTTAGTAAAATCACATGAATCTCAGCCTAAGCAAGCAGCTCACGACCCTAGAAGAATCACTCATCCCTGAAGGTCGATCGAGAGTATCGGTTTCTTAGTCTCATGCTAAACACAAAACACACGGACCTCACTTTAAGCAACAACTCACAACCCTAGAGGTATCACCCGTCCTTAAGAGTCAGCTGGGAGCTTAGTTCACTTGATCATTGAAAAACCTTTCCAAAACTTTGGGAATACCATTTCTAAAATATTCATTTTTCCAAAATCATTTGAAAACTATTTAAAATCATATACTTCAAAAACTCTACTCAAAATAGGGACAAAGCTAAAGCACCATCTAGAATAAGAATTACCTAGAAGGAACTGCACAATACGCAGACCTCACCCTAAGCAAGCAACTCACAACCTTAGAGGTATTTTCCATCGGTAAAAGTTGGTTGGAAGCTTAAGTCTCTTGGTCATACAAAACCACACCTAGAACTCTAGATTCTAGATCCAAAGTGTAAAACACCTAGTTTATGTCTCACATGAGCTACAGCCAACTCAGTGTCCAACACCCCAAATAATGCCACGGGAAACCTAATCTAGTGCACCACACTCAAACCCTACTAACAGCCAAATCCTAAGGCTAAGTATGAACCTTATTATACATTTAAGCCAATTAGGGGAGAACTTAGTATATCTAAGTTCTAGTCTTTTATTCCATTTTCAACATAGGGAGATCTTGTTAATTCATTTTAGGCAGTATCTAAGATTATTCTAATGATTATCCTAATCATTATTATGTCAATATAATTAATCCCCTCCAGAAGATATATATATATATACACACACACACACACACACACGTAAAACACCTAAGGAATGGGTCCAAGTCTGATTCGATAGAACGTTCCACAAACGATCGGTCGAACCTAAGCCCTAGTCTAGCATACTAATATATATTGGTCAAGTGAACCTATGTGCAGGTTCACATCTGAGAGCACAACTGGCACACCAAATTAGATTGGCATACCAAACCTAGGCTTAGGGGATAATTTCCGCATACCTAAATTGGATTCAAGGTTAAACCAGAGAGTTAATTCAATATATCGAAATAGAATCAACATGCCGATTCTACTGACAATAGGGCACCTAGATCGAAACCCAAAAACTCAATCTCCACAAATACTCTACCAAACCAAACATGCAATATACTAAATTGAAGATCTTGAGACGATTTTCCATTTAGGATAAGAAATACAAAGATCCATTGAGCGGATCACAAGAAATTATCATTCAAAGTTAAAAACTACTATTCACCCGAGCCATTAAATCTTCATAAATGCACCATAAATCTACCAAGCCATCCACACACCACAAGCATACTATCATGTATCTAGGAATCACATGAGCAATAAGGAGGAAGGTCTACAGGACATGTACCTCCATTGACGGCACGACGACGATGCAGTAATAGTGAGTGCAACCTCCTCGTCCACTGCCAACACTGCTTTGGGTCTTCTCCTCCTCTTGACAGCAACAGTGGTGGCAATAACTCCCTCTCCCCGGCACAATCCTGAGCTTCCTCTCTCTGTCTCTCTCTCACTCTCTACCCTGTCACTCTCCTATCTTCTCTCTCTCACTCCCTTAAGAGGTGAAGAAGAAGAAGAAGTAAGAAGAAGGAGAAGAAGGGGAAGGAAAAGTGGGACTCGATGAAGAAGAAAGGAAAAAAAAAAACCATGAGCACGAGTACGAAACTAAATCACGCAATCGCTCATTATTCACGTAGCTCATGCAAACAAAGATTAACCACTAAAGCATGCCAATAAAACTCCACAATCCAGAACAAACTCTCAAGATTTCTACGAAGATCAGTACAACACCATCACTACAAGACACCAAGAAGGTCAGAATCCATAATCTAGGCATAAGACACTTTTGAGAACACATCCAACGTTGAACATTAAAGCCCCTCAATGTCTAACACACCCGAACTCCATATGAAATATTTAACCAAAGCACCATTTTCAAATTTAGGTTGTTACATGACATTTCTCAAATTTTTCATGAGAAGTATTACGCATGTCACATGTCTTAACAACATCATCTACCTTGGATTGAAATTCATCCTTACACATACACCTTGAGCTACATTCACTACTTTAGGTTAATCCTAGAGGAACTATTGTGGAAGCATCTATAGCCTACAAGGCAACCAAGAGACGACGCAGCAAACTCAGATTCCTCCTCAGGGATGGTTGGTGCCACCAATATATGGATGATCCTCGATATACTCCTTCCAATAGGATCTAGGACACCTATTTCATCCTCCCAAACCTAATACAAGCACTTCTTTTCTTCACATTGTTGGGCACAATTGTAGAAGGCTCTCCTTGGATTGGTGTTTGTGTGCGAAATCAACCGTTGTCAAAGGAAACCGCAAAAGCAATCAACCCTTCTCATTGCAGTCCCATGTACATTGCTACCACCTATATGGTTACACACACAAAAAGGAGCGTCTTCATTATGTGGTAAATCACTTCAGTAGAAAATACATATAATTTAGAAACACAACATTTTATCTTAACAAGAGTAGAAACATACACCAACATATATTCACAACAACTTGTGACAAAAAGTTAAAGATATATATATATATATAGGGAAAGGATCAGATGAGGACATGTCCTCTTTTTAGTATTTTAAGGACAACACCAAAAAACACATATTAAGGATTCAAATTCAAAATCCATTCCATAGATCTTGATGCACTTCATTTAGAT
>JAMKQA010040157.1:0-12534 GCA_024699735.1 Posidonia australis | reverse complement strand
TTTGTGATTTTTGATAGAACAGCATGCTTAGCGGTTTTATGATCGGATTGAGGGGTTTTGAAGTAGACTTGGAGGTCTACACCCCATGTTTTATTGGTAATTTTCGTGGCATGTTTGATGGGTCCAATCCTTACTCCCACTTTGGGGAGAAGAAACGGCGAAGGTCGAGGAGATTTCTGCAAATCGCAGAAATTCGGTATGCCGAATTGGATTCGGTATGCCGAAAAGCTCCCAGGTGGTTCCCTGGACCACTGATTCGGACGACCGAAGCATTTCGGTCGACCGAATCAGGGGATTTCGGACGACCGGATGATTTCAGTCGACCGTTCTAGCAGGGGACTGGTTTATCTGACTGGGATTCGGAATGCCGAAATACTTCGATCGACCGAATCAGGGAATTTCGATCGACCGAGACGAAATTCGGTATGCTGAATCAGAACCCTGAGCCATTGTGGGAAATGTTTAGAAAAATGTTGATAACTATGGATAAATACATGATAAATGTATGAAATGCATGGAAATGACTTGTGAGACGATGCATGCAAATATGTTATTCTTTTTATGGTGTTTCCATGAGATTTTGACACATGGCTTATGTGTGTGAATGTGGACCCATATGTGGGGTGATTGCATGGTACAATGACCATGAATGAATGTGTGGGTTTAAAGACCACAGGTAATGAATTGATGCATGATACATGTGATTTGCAAAGAATTTTATGAATGGAAAATGGTTTTGATAAATGTTTTGAAAAGACATATTGCATATGATTTTAAAGAGATGAAAGGAAATTGTAAGAACCACAATGAAACCAGGACTTGCCGACGAGGTAGTGAGACCTCTAGAGATGTCAGGGACGTGTCCTTGGTTGTGGTTGCCGAGTTTGCGGTCCAAGGTAGGAGCCTCGAGACTGTGGTGGTACTGTAGAATCCGAGGTATGAGAGACCCGGACTACCCTCGTGCCAGTGCTGGACGGGTCTGAGGTTAGAGTCCTCAGGTGCTCAGGCATCAGGGCGTCTCTAGGACGCACTCCGTGCTTGTACCCGTGAGGGTACATTTTGAGGCTGCGGCCGGGACGGTTGAACTTTAGCGTAGGGTGGTTCACCGTGGCACTGTAGTGTGGGTGTGGTGACATGGAATCCTCAACAGCTGCTTGTGGCTAGGTCGATCGCCTGTGGCCAGGGTGATGCGACCAGTTTTGGAATGGAAAAGTGTGGATTTGTGTGTGGACTAGTTCCTAGCCCGGATTTGTGATAAGTTGTGCTAATGGTTTTAAATGATGTTTTGGGCTAGGAAACTAGATGAAATGATTTGTTTCTCCAGTGTTGAGAATAAAGGTTTATGAACGAGCATGAGATTTTGAAAGAAAAGAAAGGAAAGTTTGAAATGCCATTGTTTTCCAAGTTTTTTCTAATTGAATATGTGGTTTTGGAAATGGTAGTTTTCTGGTAATGTTTTTCATGGGTTTTAGCACTGTTTTTGGGGCACGTACTAGGTGACATTCCTATCACTCACGCGTGTTTTCCTTATCCCCTTTGTTTCAAGTGCTCAGGTGTAGGAGCAATCTTGTCTGGTGCATCTTTTCGTACCACGTTTGCCGCACACAGGTCTGGGTGTTTAGCTTTATTTATTTAATTCAGTTATTTAAATTCTTTTAGCTACTCTTGGGTAGTTCTCTTACTATTGTATAGCACTGGGGTGTTACATAAGTACACTCAACAGAAATAAATTTCATAAACAACAAAAATAAAACTAAACTACAAACTCACCAAAGTCTCTGATGTGTGGTAGTGTGACTCCTCCTATGTGCATTAGCTAAAACCAACTCCTATCATGCACTTGCCAAAAACACCAAAACGAAAGCATACGTGAGTGACCACTCAAAATGGTCCAGCACACACCCCACCTAGCAACTCAGCACACTACGCCGAGGAAGTAGGCGTAACTACGCCCCACACAAACAAGTACAGGCATCCCACCTAGATGCGGCAACACCACAACAGGGCAATCCACTATTACCCAACATGCAGCAAAACAACCAAAAACGATGCCTTTAAAACCATTCTTTTCCTTTCTCCTTTCAAAACCACATGCATACTCTTTTATAACCTTTATGGACGCTCGAGATAGCCACTCTTGCCAAGTCAAGCTCAAACCACACCAAAATACACAAGCTAATCCCACACACTCCCTATGCAGACCAAACAACTAACAGTGTCTGAACACTCCCTATAGCATCCAGAACACCCACAACAACCACAAGCTACACAGCCTCTGCTCTACATAACATGGTCCCCTCTAGATCCAAGCAACAATACCAAAGTCACAGAGCCACTGCTCTAACACACAACGCCACACTAGTGCAGCACTACAACTTCCTTTAGGCTAAAATAACAAAGCCACTACTTAGAAACACCCTACCACAATGGGTGCACACCACAACCTCCTATAGGCCATGGCTTAGTCAACATGTCACACTACCCAGTGCCAAGCAGTCAACACTGGCCACAAGCAGTCTACCGAATAGTGACCATGACATCTGCATTGGCACGAACAACCACCTTATGGAGGAGTCTATCCGTCCTGTAGTCCTATCGCCTATAGGACCCTCAAAAGCAATCCCTACATGGGAAAGCTCCTCACTCCACTTGGGCAAGCTGTCCTGTCACTCAAGACAAACCATAGGGTACGTCCATCGGCGTCCTAGCTCAATTCTCCAAACCACTAGAAGCTCCTCACCCACAAGTCTTGGTACTTGTAACAACCAAGCTATCAAACCTAGTTACACAGGAGTTTTATACCTCCTATGTCCACTACAACGAAACCACCAAGTACGGATGGTACCTTAAGTCTCATCACCTGGAACGAATGGAGTGTCATACCTTTAAACCCAACCGGTACCTTGCCCTATAGATCTCAACATCGGTCTCGTTAATGACAATCTAGGAGTATCATACCTCAAGGATCTGACAAACATGCCTTAGCCTCTTGGTCTCAAGGCCTCAACCTAGGTGACGTGTGCGACCACCAAGGAATGCAGCTTGCATTCCCTAGTCCAGACAGCATGACCTTCCAGCCTATGGGTCCACCATAAACCGAAAATCAAAAAACCCTTTCCAAAATCATTTGCAAATCTATGCATTCTCTCTTTCCAAAACATTTTTGGAAAACCATTTCGAAATCCTTTAAATAACCAAATAACCTTTCAAAAATACCACAAAAATCAAAAACCAAAATCACAACTCAAAGCAACAACAATATCACCTTTTGGGGATAAGGATCACCAAGAGAAGTCGCACAAAACACAAACCTCATCCTAAGCAGGTAGCTCACAATCTTAGAGGCATTTTCCTTCCCTAAGGTCGGCTAGGCACTTAGGTAACTTGGTCACACAAACAACATCTAGAACTCTAAGTTTTGAAGCCAAAGTATAAGATGCCTACTAGCTTGTGTCTCACGAGAGCATAGCTAGATTAGTGTCAAACACCTAGAATAGTGCCACTGAGTGCCTCATTCAATGCACCACATACAAAACCAACCAAACTCTACACCTAGGGACACTATCATGATCCGTAAGTCCAACCCAACCATTAGGGGAAGACTTAGTATCTCTAGGTCATATAATCTTTTAGTCTAACCACACCCCAAGTGGAATCTTACTAATTCATTTTAGGCAAATTCTATCATTATTCTAATGATTATCATAATCAATTATGCCATCGTAATAATCTCCCCAAGATAAATATATATATATATTATATATATATATATATATATATATAAATCAAAAACATAAAACACCTATGTCCAGGCTTGGTTTGGCAAATCAAAATCCTTTGGTCAAGCAAACCAGGGGGCTAAGGCTAAAACTGACAGTAAATTCGACATACCGAAGCGGTTCAGTATACCAAACCAAGCAATTTTAGAACACCCCAATTTGGGACTCAAAATCCAATCCTGCAAACCACCAAACCAAACCACATCTATAATATATCAAAATGAAGATCTTGACGAGATCCTCCAATCAGGAGAAGAATCACAGTGATCCATTGCTCAAGGCACAAGAAAATACCAAACAAGGTTGGGTGAGCACTATTCACTTGCCAACACATATCTGGCCATAAATGGTCCAATAAATGCTCATAAATTCAATAAAAAATTATTACAATTATGAGCACACTACCACTATTGATCAGCGTCGCGTTTTGGTTAAGTTCATTACAAAAGCAGACTTCATTAAGATTTACACTAGAGAACGATGGGTTATGATGGGGCAATCGATCAAAGTGTTTTGCTAGTCGCCATGGTTTTGGTCGGGGATAGAAAGCTCTGTTGCACCGGTGTGGGTGGTGATGCCTGGCCTTCCACAATGTTACTATAAACCTGGCTTCATTGAAACAGTGGCAAAAGCTTTTGGCCATCTAATTTCTATTGCGACACCTACTTCCTCTAGTTCTACGGTAGTGTGTGCTAGGTTTTGTGTCGACCTCGACCTCTTGAAGGATTATTCGACTAAGATAAATGTGGGGACTGAAACTCGTGGGCAGTTCCAACCAGTTAACTTGGAGAATAGGCTGGAGTTTTGTACCGGTTGTAAGATGATGGGCCATAACTTCTTGCCTTGTTGGAGGAATCTGGAGCATGACAAAGGTGGACAGAAGCAAGGTACCCTAGAGGCCAATGGTGGGTCTGGTCCTGCACTTGAGAATGCTAGTTTCAAGGAGAGGAGGAATAAATCCAAGAATGTATGGAAGCCCACTGGGAAAAGGTTTGAGTTGAAGGAAGTTCTTACCATAAATGAGCATGTTGATATCCCTATTTCCAGTGTTTCAAAAGCTAAAGAAGGATCTAGTGGTTGTTGAGAGGCCAAAGTACGCATGGGAAGAGGATCCTTTGGTAAGCAAGTGGGCTTCTTTAGATCTTCCAGACGTCTAAAGCAAGGTGACCCTTTGTCTCCTTCTCTATTTATTTTAGCCTAGGAGGTGTTTTCTAGAGGTATTCGGGCTTTGTTTGAGCGACGATTGTGTTAGAGATTTTCTACTTTGGGTAAAGGTCTGGTTTGCTCTCATTTATTTTTGGCTGATGATGCATTACTTTTCTGTAGAGTTGCTGGTAATTCTATTAGGAACTTAATGGACTTCATTGTTACGTACGAAGTTTCTTTTGGTCAGAGGATGGGTAGAAATAAATGCACTTATATTTGGCGTAAATCGGATGTAAGAAAAGAGGTTATTGAACATTGCATAGGTTTTTCTAAAGCTTCTTAGCCTTTAACATACTTAGGGGCTCCTATTGTTGAGGGACAATCTAAAGTCCAATTTTTTTAGCCTTTAATTGAGAAAGTATGTCGAAGAATTGATAGTTGGCCTTCAAGATCTTTATCTATGGCAGGTAGGCTTGTTTTGGTTAAGCATATTCTGTTATCTATTCCTTTGCATATTCTGGCAGTCTTAAAAAACCCCACTTCTGTCTTGAACTTTTTGGAATGTTTATTTTGTGATTTCTTATGGGGCCACAAGAATGGGAAAAAACGATGCCATTGGGTTCAGTGGGAGTTTTGTACATCCCCCCTCCATGAAATGGGTTTGGGCATTCAAAGTTTGGAGGATGTTCATCTCCTTTTCAAAATCAAGAGTTGTTGGAAACTTCTCATGAAAAATTCTTTATGGAGTATGTTTTGTATCTCTAAGTATGGTATCCAACATAAAGGATGGTTTATGCCTTTGCAAACTTTTGCTTCTACCCGGTGGAAGGATTTGATGGTGGTTATTCCTTAGGTTATTGATCAGTCTTTGTGGGTTATTGATAAAGGGAATTGCTCTTTTTGGATGGATAAATAGTCTAAGGATGGCATCCTTTTTAATAGGTTTGGTTGTACTATGGCAGATGATCTCTCATCCAAGGTTGTTGACATCTATTAGCATAAAAGCCTATTTGTTGATCGCATTACTAGTGATCGCATATCTGTAGATGATATGTGGAATGATTTTCAGGAATTCTTTGTGGATCCCAATGGACAGGAGGATAGATTGTTGTGGATGTCGGTCAATGATGGCTCCTTCTTTGTTAAAAGTATGTGGAATTTAATTAGTAAGAGAAATCATGGGGTTCTACGTAGGAAGTGGATATAGTCTATTCTTCTACCCTTCAAAGTCTCTTTTTCTTTGGCGTATAAGTTGGAATGTAGCTACTGTTGATGCTAATGTTCAAGCATGTATGGTGTCTCTGGCTTCTAAATGTTCCTACTATTGTGATCCTCACATGGAGACTATGGACCACCTCTTTTTTTTTGGAGAGTTGGGTAGGCAGTTATGGTGCTACTTTGCCTCTATTCTTAATGTTACTCTTCAGGATGGATTTATTTCTACTACTCTGAGTTGGCATAAATCAGTTGGGGACACTTCGATCACTAGGATGTTGTAGGGGGTTCTTCTAGGTTTTATTTGTTGGCATATCTAGAAGGAGAGATGTTGTAGGTGGCTTTTTGGTTATTACAAAGATTGGAGAAGGGTTGCTATTTCTATTATTTCTGATTGTAATATGATGCTTTCCAAACGTTCCTTTCATCCTATAGGGAATAAGGCGTCTCACCTTCAACAAGTAGGTTTTCGTATTCCTTTCGTCACTGAGAAGTCTTTTATTATTGTCAAATGGATTCCTCAGGTTTGTGGACTCAAAGATAACATTGATGGGTCTGCTATTGGTTCTTCTTCTGGTGGAGGGGGTAATGTCAAAGATTATAGGGGTCGTGTTATCTTGGCTTTCTCCTACTATTATGGTTGCATTTCTAATAATGAAGCTGAGATGAGAGCTATTTGGGATCTTTTGCAGCTTTGTGAGCAATTTGGGTTGGCGGTCCATGAAGTTCATTTAGACTTGAGCGTGATAGTGGATATGTTGCATAAGAATAACTTGGGAAGTTGGACGTGTACCGAGTGGTGGAGATGTATTTTGCAGGAGTTCCATATCAGTGTTCAGCATTGCTATCAGGAAGCTAATGGTGCAGTTGATTTTTTGGCCAAACAAGGGAGTTGCATATGTCAAAATGCAGTTTATCATGGCTTCAATGAGTGTCCTAGAGAATTCAAGGGGATTTGTAATAAGGATAGGTGGGGGATTCCTAATATACGTACTAGTAAATGTACATGTTAGCCTTTTTCTCCTCTTTTTTCCCTAAGGCAAGGGCTTTGGAGAGGAGTTTTTTCAGGCCAACAATAGGACTGGAGATTGATGGGTCCTATTCCTCTTCTAGAGGTGTATCATTTTTTTTACCTTTTCATTGAGAAATAAAAATTTTATTTGTGCCCAAAAAAAAACAAGCACACTACCATGCACCTAGGAATCCAATTAGAAATCAAAAGAAGGCCTACGGAGTGTGCACTGGCACTGATGGCGCAGCGACACAAGATGAACGATGCACCCCTCCTCTTCTCAAGTCACGAGCTCTAGGTCTTCTCCTTCTCTACGTGACGGTAGTGACGAGCTCCTCCTCCTTCAGCCATCTCTCTATAACGCCCCGCACCCAGGCACATTACCAAGATAACAATATCATAAGCAAAAATACACTAATTACAGTAATAATTAAATAACTGTAACTAAAGCTCACCTCTAGGAAACGATGTGCAGCTAGAACCTCCTACTCTGGCACCAGAACTCGATTGCAATTGACGTGCACCTGAAAACCAACCAAAGCACGCGTGAGTGACATCTAAGTCACCCAGTACGCGTCCGAAACACACATACAACAAAATCCGACAAAATTACTAAAAACACAACTTTTAATTTATAAAACTTAGTTTTCTTTTGAAAATCCATTTCAAAACATTATTTCCTCTTTTTCCTTTAAAATCACTTGGGAATCCATTCCCAAAGCCACATTCTTTTTCCTTTCAAAACATTTGGAAATAAGTTTCCAAAACCACGCTCTTTTTCAAAACTCATATTTCTTTTCAATGCTTGGGATTTCTTCCCAAAACCAAAGTCATTTTCAAAACTCATTCTTTCCTTTATACATTTTTAAAATCATTCACATATCTCGATAAAACCACATTCTCGACCAGGTCCAGCCTAAATCACAAATACTGGCTGTTAGTTAAAACACAATTCTTATTTAATTCTAGGATTTTAGGACCAATCATAAGTTCAATCCTAGTCAAACCACAATTCTTTCATTTTCACAAAACCACACAATTTTCTTATTCCTTTCCACTTTTCATATTGGTGTTACCTTGATCAAGAGTAACCAAGCACACAAGTAGTAGGTAAGGACACCATTTCCCCAACCTCCCTGCACAGCCTTGATAAAATTCCCTGTGCAAGATGGCACCGCCTCGGCCAATCGACCTCAATTTCATTTCATAAGCACGGGGATATGTCTCTATTTGACGTCCCATCGGTGACCCGATGTAACATTTGTGCCTGACTTTTCCATTTAATATAAACCATGGAATTTTCTTGTGTTAGTTGTATGTGGTTTATTGTTGAACCTTAGTTGTGGTTTTCTTCCTGTGTTGGTGCTCCTGGTTCACCCTTACGGGGTGGCTCCTTGGCTTGTGGGTCTGTTTGTGCTGTTGGGACCCCATGGTTTGGGGGTGTGACCCTGAACCATTTGGGCTTGAGCTTTGATTTTGGTCAATAGAACCACGTCCCACCCATGCCTTATTTTCCTTCCTAGCCACCCGTGACCGGCATCCTCTTCTCTCCATCTCGTGAAACCTAGCGGGAGAGAAGGCTGCTCGTTCCGTCCCCTTTGTCCAGAGCTACGCGTAGCTGGTGGATGCCAACGGGATTCCGGGATAGCAGGCGTGCCGAGGGTTTTAAAAGGAGGCGCAGTGGTTGTGTTGGGGAACGGCAAGCCGTGGGAAGGAGTGACCGGGGTGAGTTGCGTGCAAGAGGAACTTCGTGCCCAGAGGGGGTTGTGTGAGCTGATGAGAGCTTGCATCAAGCCTCACCGGAGCACGTCGAGCATGCGTGGAGCTCATCGGTGCCAGGTATGCGTTCCTCCTTCTGCTTCTTTTCCTCGGTTGAGGCATGTTAGGTTAAAGGAGAAAATCATGGATAATGATGTTAAAAATCATGCAAAAATGAGTAAAATGTTGGGAATGAGAGGAATAATGCGGTTATGTTGATATCAAGTTGATTCATGGGTGTTTTGTAAGATTTTCGTGAGTATTTTTGAAGCATGCTACAGTGATTCTATTCGAGCTTGATGCCGTTGTGATTTTTGATAGAACAACATGCTCAACGGTTTTATGATCGGATTGAGGGGTTTTGAAGTAGACTTGGAGGTCTACACCCCATGTTTTATTGGTAATTTTCATGGCATTTTTAATGGGTCCGATCCTTACTCCCAGTTTGGGGAGAAGAAACGGCGAAGGTCGGGGAGATTTCTGCAATCGCTGAGATTTGGTATGCTGAACTGGGTTCAGTATGCCGAAATGCTCCCAAGTAGTTCCCTGGACCACTGATTTGGACGATCGAAGCATTTTGATCGACCAAATCCGGGGGTTTCGGACGACCGGATGATTTCGATCGACTGTTCAAGTGGGGGACTGGTTTATCTGACAGGGATTCGGAATGCCGAAATGCTTCGGTCGACCGAATCAGGGAATTTCGGTCGACCGGAACAAAATTCGGTATGCCGAATCAAGACCCTAAGCTATTTTGGGAAATGTTTAGAAAAATGATGATAAATATGGATAAATACATGATAAATGTATTAAATGCATGGAAATGACTTATAAGATGATGCATGCAAATATGTTGTTTTTAATGATGTTTTCCATGAGATAGTGAAACATGGCTTATGTGTATGAATGTGGACCCATGTGAGGGGTGATTGCATGGTACGAAGACCATGAAAGAATGTGTGGGTTTAAAGGCCACCGGTAATGAATTGATGCATAATGCATGTGATTTGCAAAGATTTTTATGAATGGAAAATGGTTTTGATAAATGTTTTGAAAAGACAAATTGCATATGATTTTAAAGAGATGAAAGGAAATTGTAGGAACCACAATGAAACCAGGACTTGCCGACGAGGTAGTGAGACCTCTAAAGATATCAGGGACGTGTCCTTGGTTGTGGTTGCCGAGTTTGCGGTCCGGGGTAGGAGCCTCGAGACTGTGGTGGTACTGTAGGACCCGAGGTATGAGAGACTCAGACTACCCTCAGTACCGGTGCTTGACGGGTCTAGGGTTAGAGTCCCCAAGTGCTCGGGCACCAGGGCGTCCCTAGGATGCACTCCGTGCTTGTACCAGTGAGGGTACATTTTGAGGCTGCGACCGGGGCGGTTGAACTCCAGCGCGGGGTGGTTCACCGCGGCACTGTAGTGCGGGTGTGGTGACATGGAATCCTCACCAGCTGCTTGTAGCCAGGTCGATCGCCTGTGGCCAGGGTGATGCGACCAGTTTTGGAATGGAAAAGTGTGGATTTGTGTGTGGACTAGTTCCTAGCCCTGATCTGAGATAAGTTTTGTTATTGGTTTTAAATGATGTTTTGGGCTAGGAAACTAGATGAAGTGATTTACTTCTCCTATGTTGAATACAAAGATTTATGAACGAGGATGAGATTTTGAAAGAAAAGAAAAGAAAGTTTGAAATGCCATTGTTTTTCCAAGTTTTTCTAATTGAATATGTGGTTTTGGCAATGGTGGTTTTTCTGACAATGTTTTTCGTGGGTTTTAGCGCTGTTTTTGGGGAGCGTACTGGGTGACATTCCTATCACTCACGTGTGTTTTCCTTGTCCCCTTTGTTTCAGGTGCTCAGGTGTAGGAGCAATCTAGTCTGGTGCATCTTTTCGAGCCACATATGCTGCACACAGGTCTGGGTGATTAGCTTTATTTATTTAATTCAGTTATTTAGATTCTTTTAGCTACTCTTGGGTAGTTCTTGTACTGTTGTGTACACCGGGGTATTACAGAGTGGTATCAAAGCCTAGGTTCACTAAGTGCACCAGCTTAGGGTGTCCGGTATTATGGCTCTAGCTAGACTTCTAGATCTATAGGGGATCATAGCACTTGATTTGTTTGTTGCTTGCTTGTTTGTTGGCTTGTGGTGGCATCATGATGCCGCCTAAAGGTCGGGGCAGAGGCAGGACTCCCATAGCAAGTCCCAGTGAGGAGCAGGACAGTGGTTGGGGAGGTCTTCGACAGGAGCTGAGCCATATGATGCATGGTTTTGCCTAGACTTTTGGCAACAATAACACTAATGGGACCATGGCAGACCCTTGGCTTAAGAAGTTCTATCGTTTGAGCCCGGCTACTTTTGATGATAGGGGCAAGCCAGAAGAATGTGAGGCCTGGCTGCTTGAGATTGAGAAGGTCTTGGAGGGCTTGGAGTTCCCAGCTGAGAAGTGGGTTCGTTTGGCTACCTTTCAGTGTAAGGGAGACGTGGACTAGTGGTGGAGAGCCACTTATCGTATGAAATTCCCTAACGCTGACCTACTGATGATATCGTGGGAGGAGTTTTGAGAAGCCTTCTATGAGAAGTACTTCCCAGTGTATGAACGAGATCGACTGGATTGGGAGTTTAGAAACCAGAAGCAGGGTAGCATGTCTGTAGTCGAATATGAGGCGGCCTTCACCAGGTTGGAGCAGTTCTCGCAGGCATTTGACACTGAGCAGTGCAGAGCCAAGAGATTCGTGGAGGGACTGACTCCAGGACTCAGATCGAGGGTCTTAGGCTACGAGTACTCCACTTTGGCTAGAGCAGTGGAGTTGGCGACCCGTTATGAGGAGGACCGCAGATTGTTCCTAGAAGATCACCCCAATGGTAAGGGGAAGGTGTCTGCTCCACGATCTTTCACTTTTGGGAGGCAGAGCTCAGGCAGTTTTAGGAGCTCTAGGAGGAAGAGGAAGGAGCTCACCGAGTTTGTTGCTGGGGGAGGAGCTAGATTCAATTAGGTTGGTTCAACCAGTGGCCCAAAAAAGAAGAAAGCTTGTTATATCTGTGGGCGCTCGGGGCATGTGGCAGCGCAATGTTACCATCGACAACGAAATCCTGAGAAGATGGTCTGCTACAACTGTGGGAAGCCTGGGCACATTCAGTGAAACTTTCCTGAACCGGCAAAGCCAGCTGGAGATACACCCCGTCAGCTAACTAAAGGGCGAGTGTTCTCCATATCTGCTCCGGATGCTGGTCCATCGGGGGATGTTGTAGAGGGTAAGGATTAGAGATATGTTGTATTGTATCCTTTCCCTTTATGTACTATTATATTTGGTACTCTCCCTGTGTGTGACTATTGTTTTTGTTCTGATGTTGTATTGTGTTGTTGTTAATGGATATTTGGTGTTATCTAGGTTCCTTTCTTGTAGCTGACCGTTTGGCTAGAGTTTTGCTTGGCTCGGGGAGTTCCTTTTCTTTTATCTCTGAGTCTTTCGCTGCAGAGGTTGGGGAACGACCAGCCAAATTGGCCTTCCATCTGGATGTGGTGACCCCTTTGGGGGAGCACAGCTTGGCATGGAAATATTTGCGGTCAGTCAGTGTAAAGTTAGGGGACCGAGATTTTGGAGCCAGTCTGATTGTGATGGATAT
>JAMKQA010040156.1:0-15345 GCA_024699735.1 Posidonia australis | reverse complement strand
ATCACCCATCTCTTTTCTGGGATAGATTCTGGATCAGATTGCAGTCTGATCCAGATTCTCTGGGGTGCACCACTCAGGCACACCAAACCAGAGCACCATTCTAGCGCACCAAGCAGGTGCACCAGACTGGTCAGAGAGCAGAGCATTCACTTTTGCATCCCTGTTTGCATGGCTTTCCGAAGGACTTTGAGCTTGATATTTTTATTGATTGTTCTTTGATATACCATGATTTTGCATGCATGTTTCCAATTTTAAACCAGATCATTTTCCAACAGTTTTCTCCCCTTGGATATTCAGTCTTTGGCAGGAATATGGTAGGCTGTTTGCACCTTACTCCTACATGGAGAGTCTATGAGTCAGCCCATGATCCAATGTCATGACTGAATCCTGTTTTCTCTCATTTAGCACAGAGTAGACAAGACTTTGTGTGGGGCTACCAGCCCTTGAGCACTAGGTCCACAAATCATTGCATTTACATGTTTTTTCCAAGTTTTACGAAGGATTTTACACTGCATACTTTTCCAGAATGCATTCTCTAGTGATTTGGCTTTGCATAGTTTTCTGTTTTCCCTCAGCACATTTCTCTGGCCCACCTAGGAGCACATAGGTGGAACACCAAACTGGAGCACCAGTCTAGTGCACCAAATAGGCATAGCCGCCTGTTTTCAGTAGCACACAGCAGATTTTTATATGGCTTTAGCATGCTTTTCCCGACTCGATTTGCTTCTAGGCTATTCTTGGTTTCCTCCTTTGATGTAATAGGAAGGCACAACTATGTTTTCAACTATTTTCATACATTTTAGATTGCATTAGGCATATAGCAAAGCAAGGATGATAAATCTCTCAAAATATTAGATACTTTGATCTTATTGTGCAATATTATTGCATCAACACTTGACCCGGCATACGAGCGAAATTTTTGAGCATTAGGACACACCCTTACACATCATGCACCCATATTTTAGACACCACACTCATTAGCATGGCATGGCATATCGTCCTTGGGCGTACAACAAAGGCTGCAAAGTCGACATTCCATAAGCAAAAGAGAAGCCAATAGAAGACTAATTTATCGGGTGCACGAGGGTGCCTAATACCTTCCTCATGCGTAACAGAGATCCTTACCCATATTTCTGGTTTACAAAGACCTTTTTCATTGTTTTTGCATGATTTTCATGTTTTATATGGTTTTCCTCGTCTTCCATTTGAATAGACTAGGTGGCGACTCCTGCATTTGCATATTTTTTATTTTTGCCGTGACTTTGCCGACTTTTGCATATTTTGCCATTCTCGCTGGCATGGTTACAATATTTATACCAGTAAATGGGTTAATCAGAAAGATCCTTTGAATAATTATTGAACTAGAAGGAAAGGGAACAAAACTCTTTGTTGACGATATTCAACCAAATACATATGCACCAAGCAAATCACAAGAAATTTAATCTTATAAAACTAACAAATGGCCATAGAAAATATAATTTTTCTACATTAGATAGAGTAAAATTATGAATGGCAAGTGATGGCCTAACCATGCAATATTTGGTTCAAGTCTCTAAGCATTAAACATATTACTGTATCGTATCAACAAACTCTGAGATATGACAAACTACAAATTACTATCATTGCTAAGATATAGAAGCACAAAATGACTAGGACTAGTCCTATCATCAGTTTGATCCTATAGCATACTTGGCCTGCTTCTAAAGCTAAGTAAAAAGTAAATTACATGTAGTAAACATGTGTTTGTTTTTTTATGTTGAGAGGGCACTGTGATCCTTCTTTACTTTCTTTTATAGAAGAGCCTTGGTTGTTTCCTTACATCTCCACTAATTGATTTCTCATATTATAGTCTTTATGTCTAGAAATGATGTTCTAAAAGAAGTAGTGAGAAACAAAGAACATGTTAAAAATGAGTTTTGTGAGTTCCTTTACACTTAAAAAAAACAAATAGATTTAATTCCTCTACTCCTCTATGAAACTGACAAAAGTTACTAGAAGTTTGCTATATAAATTCATATCAATTACAAGAATTATTCCATGATCTTAGACTTTCTCAAGCTAGACTCTTTGCCCTTGTTTGGATTTGGGATAGATATTTTTAGGATAGAACAATAGCATAAGCATTATTGCTTTGGTTGAAAAGATTAAATTAAGCTTGGATAAGGATTAACAATAATTTTCTAAATTAAATTTGTTGAAATAGGATAGATAACTTTATTTGACCTTTTGTAACACCTGTAAAAGTCATTTTATAATTATTTACATTTTAATGAATTTATTCCTAGAAGGGTGTTATTATTCCGAGGTCCGTTTGTGTGGTTTTGTACTTTTGGACTTGGGCCACGTGGACTATTTTTCTGATTGTGTGTCCTTATGCGTGGTTGGCACCGTGTAATGTGGCATTGTACATGTGGACCCAGGTGTAGGGCCCACGTTCGTAGGCCGGTTGGTGAGAGCGAGTTGGTAATGTGAGTTGGGTATGCTCGTGGGGGCTGGTGGTTAGGTAGGATGCACGGTTGTGCATACGTTTAGCTACCACCTCGCATGGCTTTATAAGCCCATACACGTCGATGCACGATCAACGCACCTTGCCTCTCCTCCTTCTCCGCACGTTCTCCCTCCGTCTCAATTACGCCACCTCTCTTGCTCTCCCTCCCCCTCCACTCGTTCTCTCTCCTTTCACTCACCCCTTCCTTCCCGTCTCCCTCTCACTCTCCCTCCCATGTTTTCTCCTCCTCGGCATCTTCCTCTCTGTTCAGTGTGCTCAAGGGACGATGGAGGCGTGCAGCAACTTGTGGCGGCATGTGGAGCTCTAGTGGTGTGCCCCTATGGTCGTGTGAGCGCTGGTGAGGGTCATGGTCGTCGGAGTAGGTCAGAGGATCGCCGGAGTGTGTTTCTCAGGTATGCACATCTAACCCATGCATAGAGAGCATGAAAATGGTATAAATTGATAGGATTGCATGGAATCTAGAAAAATTTACATTGCTAGAATTTATTGTGATTTTATGAGTATTTGTTGAGGCATTTATGAGTGTTAAATGTGGTGGTTGTGTTTTGGGTCATTTAGATCCTTCTGCCTTTGCGATTTTATATCTTCATGCATGGTAAATGGTTTTTAGTTTTGTTTGTTGGGATTTGGAGTAGACTCAAGGGTCTACATCTTATGTTTTATGTGAAATTTTTGGTGTTGGTTTTGGAGGTCTGACCATTAGTCCCAGTTAGGGCAATTTTGAACAGTAGGGTTTGGACCGTTATCTGTTTTTCGCAAAAATCGACATACTGAACAATTTTGGTATGCCATTTTCCTATCAGTTTGGTCATCTAGTCAAAATCCGGTTGATCGAATCAATGGATTTTGGTCGATTGAACCATCTTCAATATACCGATTTTGGCTTGAGTGTTGACCGTTGACCTGATTCGGTCGATTGATCCAAATCGATCTACCAAACTAGGGAATTTCAACATATTGAACCTATGTTTTGGCATGTCGAATCAGGGCCCAAATGCTTTTATAAAAATGTGATTTTCTGTGGGTTTCTCGGATTGATTTGTACTGTCCCTTTGAGATGGGATTGTGGGCCGTCAGTGGTGGTCCATTGGGACACTTGATGTGCCATTTTGCCGAGGTTTTGGAAGAGTTTTCAAAGATATAAAATGGTTTTGAAAATGATTTCAAAAGAGATGAGTTGGCAGATTTGGAAAATGGTTTTCCTAGTTTTCTATGTGTGGGTCGAGACACTGTGGGACCGTGTCGTCAGGACCAGAGAATGTGACGACATTCTCGGGTGGTCGAGCGCGACTCCTTGATTGAGGTTGGGGGCAGAGATACCTGAGGCTAAGGAACTTCAGGTCTTGGAGGTATGAGACTCCTTGACTGTCGTCTCAAGGCTAGGGTTGTGGTCCGTAGGGGTGAGCTGTATTGTGGCATGACGGGGAGGTATGATACTCCTACTGTCGCTGTGAGCACTGAGGCTCGAGTGTTGTCGGACATGGAGGTATGACACTCCCTCTTGAGCACTGTGTGTGGAGGATGCCTTAAGGAGGCAAACCGTATGGTGGCCAATGCGGGTGGGACACGTGCCCTGTAGCTAGTAGCGTCTCAAGAGACATGATAGCCTTCCCAAGGAGGGGTTGGCTATGTGAGGATTCTCCAGGTGGGAGAATCGCAGGACGGTGGTTGGCTCCTACACAGGATGGCACACCGTGATAGTGCAAAACACCGTGGTCACTCTTCGGTGGACTACTTGTGGCCAGAGTTTGGTTGCCTAGCATTGGGCTTCCCGACTCACTATGTGTGGTTTTGGTCATTGAGGGCCTTTGCTTGTGGTTTTGGGCTGGTAGAGCCTCAATTGTGGTTTTGATGGGTGTGGGCCTGGTTTGTGGAGTTTTAGAGAAAATGGTTTGCAAAATGAATTTAAAAGAAAAATAATTATAGTTTTGTTTTCCGTCGTTTTTCGTAGGGTGCGTGCAAGGTATCTTTTGTCACTCACGCTTCCCTCGTGTATTTGGTTTGCAGGTGCAGGCATGTAGAGGATTTAGCATAGTGCATATAGCTCGGAGTCTCCTAGCCACATACATAGGTTCCTGGTAGTTTAATATCTTTTGTTTAGCTTTAATTTTCTTGTAATCTAATTTGTTTAGATTGTTACGAGAAATTTGGGGTGTGACACCGTTTTAGTTAAATGGATATCCCATAATTAAGGGGATAATATAGATAACTATTCTACTTATTTTAGGTTCAAAATGTATTTTAAAATATGGGTAGAAGTTATTCAGGTTTTATTCAAAATCCAAACAAAGGCTATGGGTTTTACTTCTCAAAAACCTTGACTCAGTTAAATTAATAAAGCCCTTACTAGAAAATTAGAAAATGATTTATTTTATTTACATAGTAACTAATGTTTATATTATATTTTATTTAATATAAAGGTTTGTTTGATTACTACATAAGTAATATATGTAAATCATTGATTTTTCATATAAAAATATACTTGTAAAGCCAATATCATATTACATGTATGATAATTTTGACTAAGTTTTAGATCCTTAGATCTCATGAGCTAGCTCAAGTCCAACTCATATTTGCCTCAGCATTAGCTTGTTTGAACTTAGCTCGCCTCACAATTAACATTGTTTTTTGCTCGAAATGGTTACATTTCAAACCAAACTTGAAAGGGGTTTAGTTTGATCAAGTTTAACTTAATTAGCACCCTTAAACCGAGGTGTGAGACTATATTAAAAGGAAAGATAACAATAAATAAAAGGAACTAACCCCAAGTCTAAATGCAGAAGCAAAGCAAATAACACATTGTCCAAAGGATCCAGCATTACAACATTGTCACTTTTAGAGCAACAAATTATCGAAATATCACTTTGTCAATTCTTTGTAATGGAAATTTGATTTTCTATCTCAACTATATAAGATTTAAATTAATCAGTTATCAAACAACTCCTATTTTTTGACACCACATAGCTTCATTTGCCTTTGGCCTCTATTTGAAACTTGAAACAAGAGGCACTTTTAGTTTTACATTAAATATTCTAATCAATAATTAGTTTAATTTAATTAATTTTATTTATATCTCAATTAAAATAGTTTAGCCTAGTAGAGAACTAAGAGCAAAACACATAACACCCACTCAAGAAAGGCAACAAAATGCCCAAGCATTTGGGATTAGAAAGTAGTAGCAAAATTCTACAATTAGAGAGCCCTACATTGAAGCAATCATACCACCATGGACTCCGAGAAAAAGCAAATCTAGCCAATTTAGAAAATTTATTGAGAGAAGCTTCACTACACATCGAAAAGTCACTTTTAATTAGATGTACATCATAAAGAATGATTCAAGTTTCAATTGGCATCCACCTTGGAGGTATCTAAAGAAAATTCAAAGTTGAGGATGAATTTTGTTCAATCACGGCAAAATGATGCAATTGAGAGACAATTATTTACTATTAGGAGTGTCATGTTTAATTCGAATGCTTGTTAGGCACATTAATATATTTTAGGATTAGGATTAAACCTAAATGTTTGAATGGGTTAGTAGTTTGTTAGAGTCATGTTACATATAATTAAACTCCTAAATTCCATACATATGTGATTCTAAATAGATCCTAATATAGATAATCCCTGATGCAACCCCAACACAGCAAGATCTTCATTTCAAAATGGGGGCCTCCACCCCACAAACATAAGGTGAGTCTTTGATGTAGGGCTCATTACTATGTAAGTAATAAAAGACTAATTATGAATCTTGTGTTGTTCTTGACATTATTCCATTCCTAAGATTGCTTTGCATCACCTTCTCCATATTCAATTGATGAGATTGAGGGCTCGTCTTCATCTAGGTTGACGTATGCTATAGAAGATGGATTCTTATTATGTTTCTAGATCTAGATGATAATTGTGCCCATAGTAGCTAAAGAATGTGGAGTTTTAAGCTATGTTTGGTTCAAATTCTAACAACTAGATTCTGGCTGGAATTGTTTTATAACCAAAATTTGAATCAAATGAGAAAACGGATTTAACTTAATTGTAGATGCGAACACAACTTTTGCTATGAAAATTTGATGAAAACTAAATACTAAAGTAAGTGAGCTTTTGACCAAAAGCCATATTCTGTGAAAATGCTATAAGTCAGAATCTAATATAAGTCAAAATCTGAACCAAACACAACCTCAGTGTGAAACCTAAATGTTAGCGACTCTCATATGTGCATCAAGAAAATCTTTTGTGGTTTTTATGTTTAAGTGACCAAATCACTTCTTGAGAAATGGCTTGAACCCAACCAGTAGCAATAGATAAAATATAATTGTTTACATCCAAAATAAGATAAGGAAGCAATTCTCAATATCAAATTATTCCTACAAGTCTAGATGACCAAAAGTGGCACACACAGCAGTAAACTTAGAAGTAGGCCAAATAGGTCATAGTATCAACAATTTCAAAGGAGACAATGGGGAGACAGCTTGGATGCAATCAATAGTAATGGAAACAACTACCCCTTTATTTAACTATTGTATTGTGTTTGACATTTTACTTTTGCTTACCGTTGTCATTTTGTTATTATGGGAAACTTATAAGCAAACGTTTTATCGTTATGCAACAAAACTTTGAAGCTTTTATTCAAGAGTAAACTAGCATCATCCCCATGAGTTGCATGGGTAAACTTTTCATATATGATATTAAAGTTGATTTTAAAGTGGATAGGTCCCAAGGTTACTTAATCTTTTCAAAGAATTTAAGTTTGTAAAACTTGTGAGGAATATAAAATAATATCAAATTTACCATTGTACCATTTTCAATTTAGCAAAGACTAACTATAAATCGATCTTTTTAGATTACTATTCCATTGTTATTTGTTATAAAGAAGCAAATGCATGTACGTGCTATCAACTTTAAATATAAAGAGGTAAAACCTATAGAAGAATATTTGTGCTTTAAAGACCATGATGTTCCTCAATGTAAGTTGTTTTACTAAACCCTTAAGTAGTGTCAACACTTTGTATCTCTACTAACATGACTAAACATCTCTACTTTCACAATTTGTACTACTAAAGATTCACATATGAAAACCTACAAAAACAACTTTTAAATAAAGGTAAAAAAAATATTGGTACAGTAAAGATCACTTTTATATAGGAACTGTTGTATTTTAGGATCCTAATAATGGTGTTTAAGTTGAAATCTATCTCAAGCATAATTAATACTGTGACCATATCAACTCGGGCATCCGACGTAGAGTCGCACCAAAGGGAGGAGGCCACAGCCATGCCAGGATGGCGAAAGTGCTAGATAGGATAAAAAGGAAAAGATGGAGTCGCCACCTAGCCTTTTAAGGAAAAGACAAGGAAAACCACAAACAAACCACAAAAGATGAATGCATGAGATGCAAATGGGAAAGTCAAATGTCTACAAACTAGAGGATGTGTAAGGATTCCTATTACGCACAGGGAAGGTGCTAGACACCCCCGTATGCCCGAGAAACTCGGTCTTTCTAGTCCAATTCGTTTGCTAGAGGCTGAATGAATGCTTGCTAAGCCTAGATTGTGCTCTAATCATGCTAACAAGAATGCTAAGACAAGAATAGATGAATGTGCAAGATGATATGCAAAAACTGCAAAGAAATCCACACGAAATGATGAAATCACAAAAACAAAGAAAATCACATGAAATGACGAGTTTTTTTTATGAGAATGGCTCAAGAAAGCATACTGACCTCAAGAGAATCGAAAAATGCAACCAACTCAAATCATCAGAATCAGAGAAAACATTACGGAAATTAAGATGGAAAATTTGCAAAGAAGTCCATGTGAAACGATCAAATGGTGATATATAAAGAAAATCACATGAAATGCCGATGTTTTTGAAAAGAATGCTCTAGAAAATCACATCAATATCAAAAGGATTAAAAGTGGGGTCAACCCAATCATCGAAATCATGAAAAAATGTCATAAAAATCAAAAGGAAAAAATAATCCACAAGTGAGCCAATGTGGGCCTTTAGGTCAGTTACTGTATGCCTTCGGGCACAAATCAAATCGAAAAAATCCAAAATGTAGGAGTAAAGGAAATCGAATCAAATGTCGAGTGAAGGGTTTCGAAAACGAAATAAGGAGAAATCCACGGAAAACCACATAGGATGCAGGCTTGCTTGAAAAGGATGGAATGATATGCAAATGTAATGAAAACTATGCAAAAAGCATGAAAGAGTATCTAAATATGTAAAAGATGCTGAAGAATGACTTAGACAAAGATTATGCATGACTTAATGCAAGAACTGACATGCATGTGTATGAATTGGTGGCACAGGGGCAATTTGGTCATTTTAATGGCCAGATGTGATAAATGCATGTATGTGGATGATGCATGGTTTGAGATATGCCAAAATGTATGCGAAATGTCAGGAAAATGTTATTTACAAGAAAACATGAAATGGACAAGGTCTTAAAAATAATAAAATGATGTAAACACGGTAAAGAACAAATACAAGGATCAAAATACAAGATTTACAAAAAAAGGGAAAGCCAGGATTAAAATGTATTCAATGAATTCTATCCTAGTCTACAGATGATGGATTAAATGAAAATGTGGCACTAGTGTGTGAGAATTGCACCTTCATAATTTGTTGAGAGTTTAGGGTCGAATGTGCAAAATTCACACATAAAGTGCAAATGTGACTAAAGTGCGGAATTAAAGATCATTTTACAATGCAAACATGATATTTCAATAAAATCTATGATTAAGTGCAAAATTATAAATGCAATAAGTGGAAAATGTCAAAAATATGTGTGAAGACAATTAAAACCCTAAATGATGGATTTGAAATTAGTCTAAGGGTTTGAATGCAAATTTCCTGCACTCCATGACTATATGCTATGAACCCAAGGGTCTACACGTAAAATTTTAGGACATAAATGTGATAAAAATTCAACTTTTTTGATGGTCAGTGTGATTTTAAAATCTTTAGGGTTCAGAATGCAAACTCATAGGGAAAACTCTTTTTTAAAGAATTCTAGGAGCTCAATGCAAAACTTCAGGACTTAAGTGTAAAGAAAATATGATCTCAGGGACCTAAACGTGATAAAATGAATACTAATGCACTAGTCATAAAGAAAATAAGACATGTAGGGGTCATATGCAATATTCACAAAAATAATAAAAGAAATAAAAAGTTATTTAAACAACAGGGGCTTAACCACAAAGAAAAGGACTTAAAAGTAATGAAAGGAAGACTTAAGTGTAAAAATAATTAAAACTAAAGGGCTTGAGCTAACTAAGCCTCCTTCGAAGATCACTGACGGATTGCCAGCGTCTCCATTCCAGTGTAAGCTTTAGCAATGGTACAATGGCGGTGCAATAGTGGAGGAAGGTAGGCGACGGTCCAAGAGGCTAAAGGGAGGCACGACAAGTGTCTCCGACGCGTCGGACAAGGCTAGGGCAGCCTAAGGCTCTCCCTCCATCTCTGGCTCCAGCGAGCAGTTGTCGAAGCCAAAGAAGAAGACGGCGAAGGGAATTGGCAGCGACGCAGCGGCTAGAACGGCACGGCGAGTACCAGAGAAGCTCTAAGGGGACGGAAGGAGGCTCTTGGTGGTGTTGTCGAGGACTAAGGAGGTCTAGAGTGTTCCTTCCATCCCCTGCGTCGGAGAAGATCACTACGAAGGTAGGGGCTACGCTCCAGACTCTGGAGCGGCAGTACGGCTGCTTGGAGAGGTTTGTGGCGGTGCAGCAGAGCTTATGGAGGAGGTGGTGTGGAAGAGGCACGATCGAAGGCTGCAGGGAACTTCAACGACGGCAGTTGGTGGTCGACGGAGCTGCCGCAGCGCTCTCAGGGAAGGGAGGCCTAAGGGACCTCTCCTGAGTGCTGGAAACTCAGGGAGGAGGAGGAAAAGGGGAGGAGAGGCCTACGTAGCTTCACCCATCCTAGAAGGCCAACGACCTTGCCGGTGATGGTGAATCCACAAACAAAGGAAAGGGAGACGGTTGACAGGACAGCCAACTCTAGCTAAAAACGTCTAGAAGACTAGGCGGGGTTTTCTAGACCTAAGGCACATGATTAAAAATTAAAAGGAGGGAGATTACCTAGTGTAACCATGCCGACGATAGCCTCGGGACTTGGCGCTAAGGCCAAATACGTGAGGATCGGCAAAGTCACGGCAAAAATAAGATAAAAATGCAAATGCAGGAGTCGCCACCTAGTCTATTAAAATGGAAGACAAGGAAAACCATATAAAACATGCAAATCATGCAATGGAAAAGCAGGTCATAAACCAGAAATGGGCAAGGATCCTTGTTAGCCACGAGGAAGGTGTTAGGCAACCTCGTGCGCCTGATAAATCAGTCTTTTATAGGTTTCTCATTTGCTTATGAAATGTTGGCCTTTCAGCCTTTACTGTACACCTGAGGGCGATATGCCATGCCATGCTAAGTGAGTGGTGTCTTATGCTAAATAAGGGTGCATGATGTGCAGGGGTGTGTCCTAATGCTCATAAATATCTCTCACATATTGGGTCATGTGTCGATGCAAAGATATTGCATAAATAAGATCAAGGATCTAAGTATTTTGAGCGATTTTTCATCCTTACTTTACTACATGCCATGTATGATCTAACATGTATAGAAATGGCAAAAAACAGAGCTATGCCTTCGTGATATATCAAGGAAGAAAACTAGGAAAACCCAGAAACAAACCAAGTTGAGAAAGCATGCTAAAAAACCATATAAAAACCTGTTGTGTGCTACTGAGAATAGGCTACTGCGTTAGACTGGTGCTCCAGTCTGGTGCGCCACCTATGTGCTCCTGTGTGGGCCAGAAAGATGTGCCAAAGCAAATACAGAAATCCATGCTGTGCAAAGTCACATATGAATGCATTCCAGAAAATCATGCCATATAAAATCCTTTGCAAAACTTGAAAAATATGCTTTAAAAGTGAAAGAAATGCAAGTGTAATGACTTGTGGACCTTGTGCTCAAAGGCTAGTAGCCTCACACAAGATCTCACCCTATTCATGCTAAAATGTATGCAAGAAGGCTCAACCATGTCTCTGGATCATGGGCTGATGCACATGGTTCTCTATATTGGAGTAGAGGCAAACAGCCTATCAGATTTTAGCCATGGACTGAACATTCAAAGGGGACAATAACTAGGAAACAATTGGTATTTAGGCTGAAAACATACATGCAAAACCATGACATGTCAGAAAACTAGCAGCGAAAGAATCGGATGCAAAATCATCGAAAAACTATGCAAAGAGGGATGCAAAAGTGAGTGTTTTGCTCTCTGACGAGTCTGGTGCACCTGAATGGTGTGCCAGAGTGGTGCTCTAGGTTGGTGCACCACTTAGGTGCTCTAGATTGGTGCTCGTCAAAAAATCTGGATCAGATGCAATCTGATCCAGAATAGAGATGAGTGATTTTTATTAATGCAGATCAGTTTATGCAGATGATAAAAGACTGAAACATGATGAAACACTAACAAATGAATGTCCTTTATCATTTCATTCCAAATCATATCACATCATGGATTAATGGTTGAAAGCATTTGCATGGATCTTGAATAATATGCATGAGAGAAATAAGCTCAATAGGACATGCTAGTGGTGAATGCATCAAGAACAACTCTTTAGCATATCTTAGCATATATGCAAGGATCATGGATCTTAGTGCAAAGAAATGGAGAAGAATAATAAAACCACTCTTAAGAACTACATGCTGATTTTTAATATATGGATTGTGCATGCAAGGTATCTTGTACACAAAATCAACATTCTATCATAATAATAAAAAAATCTCTTATATAACAGCAGAAATCAGATTTTATGTGAGGTTCAAAGCATGCTTTATCTTGGTGCAATGGCTAAGATTTAAAGGAGAAGGGAAAAAGAGGACCTACCTCCCAAGGTGTTCCTTCTTGAAATATCAAAGATAGAGGGATCCTTGCTGCTTTGGAAGGGCTAACAGTGCTCCAGAATATAAGGGGATGCTCGTGAGAAAGAAGGATAGATTGCAGAAAACAATAGCTTACTCCAGATTTTCTTTCAAGGGGGACCCCAAATGGTTGCGTATGGGTGCCTTTTTATAGGGATTTCTCATGGGTAACTCCTAGTAATGCAAGTAGCCTCGTAAATGAAGAGCCTGGGAAGATTCCAAGGCATATTCGTTAGTGGAGGTAACAACCATGGGAGGTGGAAAGCTAGCAGCCAGCAGTCTGAGAAGTGGCTGCGCGCCAGCTTGGTGTGCCAGGTAGGAGCGCTACGTAGGTGTGCCAGTCTGGTGCTCCAAACAGGTGTGCCACTGTAGTGCTCCTGCTCGGTGCTCCAAACAGGTGCTCTAACTGGGTGCTCTCCCCTACTTGTCTGGATTTCTAATTGGGTTGTGGTCCTACCATAGGTTTGGGATTGGTCTAGTTAAAGGATTCAGGGGTTAGCTACATCCAAAGCAACATCTGGAAAGCTTATCTATGAGTCACCTCAAAATCGGGGTGACTACAGATGCCCCTCCCTGAGCGAGGTCGAGGGACGAAAGGAACCAAGACCGATGCTCAGGGTTGATAAGATACCCCCATTTTGAGGTTACTGAAGGATGGTGTTTATTGTAGGCAGTAAGTCACTTATCCGGTGGATGCACCAAAAATCATGACTTGTTGCCAAATGCGAATGCAAATGCAAAATGCGTGCAACTACTGATCTAAATGCTGGGGATGTGATGCCAATGCGAAAACAAATGCATGAGCCGATCTGAAAGTCGATGCAAAATTGATGTGAATGCAAAGTAGGTGCTTGTAAGGTGATGCAATGTTGATGCTAGTGCTGAAATAAATATGGCAAAAACAAAGAAATCCTGCACATTGATTGGGATTAGTGGCAGGAAAATGATAAGTTGTCGGACTCATCAATCGAATTATTGAGGTTATCAACCTAAAGAGACAGGATAAGACAAGCACGCTGAGTCTTGTCAACCCGGCCGCCAAACAGTATGACGGTTGTCAACCGAGTAGTTGGGGATACCAGCCCAAGGAAAAGGGGCATGACAAACATATCATTTGTCAGGCAAAAATGCCCTATCCTCACGGACCAAGGGCGAACAAAGAGATTTCATGCCTGCGAAAACTTGGAAGAGAAAGGACCTTGACCGCCCTGCCAGAGGGTCAAACAATTGGATTTCGTGCCTGCGAAAACCCAGAAGAGAAAGGATAAGGACCTTGACCGCCTGGTCAAAAGGTCAAGCAGCTGGATTTCCTGCCCGGGGAAATCCGAGAAAAGGGCTAGGACCTTGACCATCTGGTCAAAAGGGCAAGCCGCAGGATTTCTTGCCCAAGGAAATCCGAGAGAAGGGCTAGGACCCTGAACATCTGGTCAAAAGGACAAGCCATTGGATTTCCAGCCCATGGAAATCCAAGAGAAACCAAAGACTTCGACCGCCCGGTCCAAGTCAACAAGCTGGATTTTGCACTTGCGAAAGTCCAGGAGAGGCAAATGACATTGACCGCCTGGCCAAAGTCAACAAGCTGGATTTTGCGCTCGCGAAAATCCAAGAAGGGCTAATGACGTTGACCGTCTGGTCAAAGTCAACAAGCTGGATTCCGCGCCCGCGAATATCCAAAAGGGGCAAATGACGTTGACCGCCTGGTTAAAGTCAACAAGCTGGATTCCACAACCGCGAAAATCCAAAGAGGGGCAAATGACATTGACCGCCCGGTCAAAGTCAACAGACTGGATTCCGCGCCCGCGAAAATCCAAAAGAGGGGCAAATGACATTGACCACCCGGTTAAAGTCAACAGACTGGATTCCGCGCCTACGAAAATCCAAAGAGGGGCAAATGACATCGACCGCTCGGTCAAAGTCAACAGATTGGATTCCACGCCGGCGAAAATCCAAAGTGTCGCAAATGACATTGACCGCTCGGTCAAAGTCAACAGACTGAATTCCGCGCCCGCGAAAATCCGAAAGAGGGGCAAATGACATTGACCGCCCGGTCAAAGTCAACAGACTGGATTCCGCGCCTGCGAAAATCCAAAAGAGAGGCAAATGACATTGACCGCCCAATCATAGTCAACAGACTGGATTCCGCGCCCGCGAAAATCCAAAAGGAAGAGGTAGAAGGATCTCGTCCGCTCTGAAGGAGAACCTGAAAAATCAAAAGAATGGACCTTGGACTGTCCCCCAGGAAGGAAAATGGCAATGGTGCCCCAAAGAACTGTAAATATGCTGGCTACTGAGGCTGTGGTGCAGAACTGGCATTCTTGCCGAGATGCATCTTCAATCTCTTTTTGCTGGAATTTTTCCACTAAAAGTGGCACTATTTACAAAGGGTGAAGACTTACTTGCAAATTTCCTAAACTTGAGGGCTTTTTTGCAAATTCCCCTAATCACGACTGCCTTCTGATTGCCGGATTCGAGATTCTGCTGTATATCAACAAATGTCTACTTCAAACAAAACTTCACATCTTTTGTGGACTAATCTGCAAATTTGCAAAATGGAGGGGGTTTTCTGCAAATTACCCCATCTGGTATATCTTGCTGGCCATGTAGTTGATATAGTATATTCTGCTATTTGAGTGTAAGCTGTGAGGTGCTAGGGGTTGAAATGCAATTTCCACCGCCATTTTGTATTTTGAACCTTGACTTATTAAATTATTTATAAGTGGGTCCCACTAGATAACTGTCATAACTGCCAAGGAACATTCTCCACTTCTCCTTGTTTACTGGAACTGCAAGGGTGCTTGTGCTGCTTGGCTTTTTCTCCAAGGTTTTGCTATTATTTCATTACCATCGAAAGCAACATGTATACATATATATATATATATATATATATATATATATATATATATATATTTCTCTTTCTCT
>JAMKQA010040155.1:0-18901 GCA_024699735.1 Posidonia australis | reverse complement strand
AGAAAAGAAAAAAGAAAAAGGACCACCGTTCCCTGAAGGAAAAAAAGGAGGAAAGAGCACGAACAACCCCCGGGAAGAAAAAAAAAAAACAGAGAAAAACCTTCTGAGCCATCCCCGCGGATCCCCAGAACCAGACGACCCATCCTAGCCACCATCCAGCGAAACCAGCAACCGGCTCTCGCATCGGTGACCCCCCTCTCGCACCAGCGACCTCCCTCTCGCACCAACGAGCCAGAAACCACGAGCACCACCCAGCCACCTCTCCGTTCCCCAGAGCCACAGCCATCCTAGCAGCCACCCCTTTCGTTCACCCAAAACGAGAGCCCAGCAACCAGAGCACGAGACCTCGACCCGAGCCGCCGGAGGCGGTTGCCGTCAAGTCGTCAAGCCGCCGGGGAGACAGCCTCGCGAACCAGGTACGCCATTCTTTCCTCCTCTCATTTCAGTTCAATAAGCCTCTTTAGGATCTCCTCCGCGTCCCGGCATCGGGCTGACGACCAGGTCTGCCCTTGCGTCGTCACCGCCTCCCTCTGGCGATGGGTTCATCGTCGTCGACAGGGGTCTGAAGGTCAGACCTCTGAGGAGGCCCTCTTTGGGTTGCCTCTCTCCTCCTCCTCTCCTCTCTTCTCCTCCTCCACCCCACGAAGACGTCCGCGCCACTCCGCCGCCGCATGGACCACCGAGACTCTCTGACGATTCGCCGTAGTCCTCGCCGCCAACATGGAAGGTGGGGGGAGCATCTCCGATCGCCCTAGAGCGCGCCGACGTCCCATCAACCTCGCCATGTCCTGGAGTCGCTCCCCGCCTTCCGGAGCCTCCCCGACGTCACTCGCGTCCCGCCGCCGCTGCCAACACCCAACGTCGAAGTCCGAGATGGACAGGGCACTCCAGCCACGATCAATCCCAGCTGACCTCCCCATCAACGTCGCCGTGTCCCCGAGCTGCTTCCTTGCCTCCCGGAGCCTCGCTGAGCCGCGCCGTCGCCTGTCAGACCGCCCGCACCGCCGCCGCCGTCGTCGCTTGCCGTCGCCGCTCCAGCTCTCCAGTACTCCCTGCTCCACTCCGACCGACCAGGAGGGCTCCTCGCGTCGCCGAGCCTCTTCACGCCGCTCCGCCGTTGCCCCGACGCCCCGCGACGTCCCAACCGCTGCCGCAGTCCCCCTCGCCGGAGCGACCCAGGCCACCCAAAGCCTCGCCATGCCGCCACGATGGTCCCCTGCCCTTCCCGCAGTCTTCCGAGCCTCGGAGATGTCCTGGAAGTTCGACGGAAAAGATCGCCGGCGGTAGAGCACCGGCGATCCTTCGGCGATCTTCGAATGGGTCATTTATGACCCATTCACATTAGTTTTTATTTTTTTCAATTTAGTCCTTTATTTATTACATTTAGGTCCTTTTTTATTGCATATGGGTCTAGAAATTTTCTTTTTAACCCTTACCGTTTTAAAATAGTTTTTATTCTTTATTTTATCTGTAAATTTTGCATTTAGCCTCCTGAATAGTTCATCTTTTAATCGTTAATATATTGATGCATGTTTTCATTACTTTGAAGTCCAGAAAAGTTACATTTAAGTCCCTGAATGTTTTTGAAATGGTTTTTCACAGTGAATTTTGCATTATGAACCCTGAACATTATAAAAATTGCACTGATGATCCTTAAAATGGAGTTTTCATCACATTTAAATCCTGAAAATTTGCATTTAGACCCTTGAAGTTTTCTGAAATGACTTTTCTTTGGGAAATTTGCAATCTGAACCCTGGATTCTTTAAAAATCATACTGTGCATAATAAAAACTAAGTTTTCTTCACAGTTTGGTCCTGAAAATTTACCTTTAACCCCCAGACCTTTTAAAAATGAGTTTCAACTGTGCATTTTGCATTTTAAACCCTAGGATTCATCATAATTGCACTGATTAGCCTAAAAACTCATCTTTTATCACAATCTGATCCTGGAATTTTGCAGAAAGACCCCTGAATTCACATTTAATGCATTTTTAACATGAAAATTTACATTTTGACCCTTAGGTTATTTCTGAATTCCTCATTTATGGTTTTTAAATGTTTTCCATCATATTTTGGGCTATTTTTCACCCTTGTTTTGCATTTAATCACAGAATTCACTTGCAAATCATGTTTTCATTGAGATTTAATCTTTTGCCCTTCATTTTGGTCGCATTTGCACTCATGTAAATTTTGCACTTTAGTCCCTACCTTTGTAGGAAATTATCCAAGTGCAATTTTTGCATCCTTGTGCCACATTGACACTGGACCCATCATTTCATGTTAGAATAAGGATCAGGAACATGTTTTTCATCTATTTTTCTCACTTTTATCGCGAATTTTGCATTTTAGTCCCTATGTTTTGCCATTTATCGCATTTATATCCTTTTGATGATTTTTTCTTCTCCCTGTTTCTTGCAAATGATATTATCCAAACATTTAACATTCATTTTGACATAACTTAGTCCATGCAGCACTCCCATGCAAGCACTAGCCAGGGAAAATGACCAAATTGCCCCTATGCCAATTTTTGAGCATGCATCTCACTCTTTGCATTTAGTCTTGCCATGAAATTCATATTAGCCTAATTAGAGCATGGTCCAGGTTTTGCAAACATTCATCAAACCTTTAGCAAGCATTTGGACTAGAAAGACCGAGTTTCTCGGGCGTACAGGGGTGCCTAACACCTTCCTCGTGCATAATAGGAATCCTTACCCATCCTCTGGTTAGCAGATATCCAGCCTTCCCATTTGCATCTCATGCATTCATCCTTTTGTGGTTTTTCTCGTCTTTCCCTTAAAAGACTAGGTGGCGACTCCATTTTCTTTTCTTTTATCCTTGTGCCTTCGCCATCTTGGCATGGTTGTGGTCTCCTCCCTACCCCTCCTCCCTCCGGGTCCGGCACGCGATCACACCATGTAAAAACAAAGTAGTTTTTTGGTCCTCCTTTAACCTACCTATTTGAAAACTATGATATTCCCCTAGATGATGAACCAAGCCTACTTGTTAGATCCAAGCCTTTAGGAACCCAAGCCGTGGCAAAAATGGAACAATCCATCGAGCTTCATAGTAAAATTAAAAATATTCGTGAGAGTTCCTCTTCTGTGCCACCACGAACCCAAGCAAGAGACGAAGATGCAAGCTCTGAAGAAGAAGAGGAAGAAGAGTCGAGTATGTTCAAGAAATTGGATCTAATTCAAAAACAAATGTCGAAAATGTGTCTTCATCAAAAGCAAATGATGGACATTGAGTTACAACAACAAAAGTTGATTTCTGACTTGATGCTTCAACAACAGCAGCATCAAGAATATACGGAAAGTATAAGGAAACTCAATGGTCGAGTCGAGGCGTATCAAGACACTCTTTAAGATTATCACCAGGATATTCTTGAACATGTTAATCTGCCTTCTCTTTAGAATTGTTGTAACATCACTTGCTTGAAATTTTAAATTTTTTTGTGATGATTGGACATCTCGTGTAACTTATTTGAAGACTTTATCAATGGTTGACATTTTATGGATTACGTGTCCTCATATATGTTTGTCTTGGTTATTTAATATATATATTGTCTTGGTTATATATGATTGTTGGTCTATAACACAAAGGGGGAGATGTCTTCAAAACATTTCATTTGGGTAGCTTTTTGATTGTGCCAAAAAAGGAGAGAAATATAACATATATTAAAATATCAAAAATTCATAGCATATATGAAATTCATAATCAAAAAAATTCATAACATATATGAAATTCATAATAAAAAAAAAATCATAGCATATATGAAATTAATAATCAAAAATTCATAAGGGGAGCTTATTTTAAGGGGGAGTTCATTATTACTCATTTTTAATATCCATGGTTGGTGACAAGGAGAGTTTATTGAAAATTCTTATCTTTTATGTTTAGAACTCATATTTGATATTTTGATTTTGTCATCATAAAAAAAGAGAAGATTGTTGGAAATATATTATATGTTTTGATGATAACACATGGATTAATGAATTTTTATGTATATTTTTATGTAAGGAAAAAGATTGAAGAATTGTAATACTTGTGTCGTGTGAATGCTATGTAATATGTTGTAAAATGTATATGTAAAGCTATACTTAGATTATTTGTTGAAAAATCAAAGAAGAGTCAATTTGGCATACCGAACCAAATCGGTACACTGAACCAGGAAGAAACGGTACAAGCATCGGTGTTCTAAAGGCAAATGTGGAAAATTAAAGAAAGGATCAAATTCGGCATATCAGAGAAAATTGATGTACCGAACTAGAAAAAAACGACACATTCAACAGCGTTCCAAAATCAAGATGAGAAAACTCAAAAGAAACAAAATGACATACCAGAAGATAACAATATACTGAACTAGGAAGAAACAGCACAAGCAACGGAACTCCGAAAAAGTAATGTAGAGATAAGCTGAAGGCAAAACGGCACACCGAGCTAAAACGGTATTCCGAATCAGGAGAATTCGGCATATCGAAGTGTTTCTAGCATACCGAATTGCTCGTGAGTTGCAATTTAAAGATACAAATGGCATTCCAAAAGTCAAAATGACATACTGATGGACTAGCCGTTTATGGCCCTTTTTATGGTCGTTAAACACATCTTTAGTGGTCCTTTAGTTATAAATAAGATCCGTATAAACCTTGATAGGACACACATATCGATACACTTGTAACTCTTGAGAATTGTACTGCATCCTTGTCCTAAATTTCTCTCCACAAGTCCTGTGTTGTAATCTCAGATTGAGTTAGTGGGACTACTAACACAAGTAAATGTTTATTTTTAAAGTATAAGGGAAAATCTCAAGAGGGTCTTAAAGAGTAGATTCGGACGGGATTTTGGCCGAACCACTATAAATCGCATGTGTATTCAATTTCTCTCATCCCTTTTCTTTGCATGAGAATAGTTTAACTTTCAAATAAATAATCTTCTAATTATTACTTGCTTAAATTGTTTGAAACACTTCATATTGTTTAACTTGAATTAAAATTGAAAAAGTGATAACTAAAATTTAATATTCTCTATTCATCCTCCTCTAGAGAAGCCACTCAATCCTACAGCCTTGACCACGAGCCTTTTCATTTAAGTTTTCCCTACATGTTTAGCACCATGGCTTCATTATTGGTTTCTTCATTTGCTTATGCTTCATGTTTTCGCTTTAACACTCTTCATAAGTGATTTACTTTGTCTTTTTTAGATCTCCTGTGCCCCTTTTCCATCCATGTTGTCTACCTCCCTTTAATGGTTGTACTACAACCCCAGGGGTGTGTCAGGTATTGGCCGTGATAGCTAGTTGTTTGGACATGTCTTGAGGCACATTCTGGACGTGTGTACGATAGGTGCGTCCATGATGCACGGTTGCTTTAGGGATCAAGTCTGGTACAGCTTAGTCTCTAGCCCTGCCTCACCTTCATCTCTTGCATTTGTTTTATGTTTTGCAATTTTCCCACATCCTTGATTGCCTATGTTGCATCTTATTTATCTTGTTTTGTTTCTCGTGCATCATCATCCAATAGTCACACATCAATCGGCGTCTAGGTGCCCACATAGCCATGCATGCGAGCGATATGTCCGAGAAAGACTGACTCGTCGAAAGTGCGAGGGTGCCTAATACTTTTCCCGCACATAATCAGAGTCCTTAACCTTTCTTTGGCTCAAAATGACCCATGTGTCGCGTCCATTTGGCATGAGTCACTTTTATCTTGCATTTAGTTTTTGGGTTTGGATTTTCGATATGATTTTCCTCGTCTTCCCCTTTTTTTAAATAGACTAGGAGGCGACTCCATGTTTTTATCTTTATTTTGCTTTGCTTCTTTTCGATGTTTTCAAGTCGTTTTTTCCCTCATCCTCGGATTCACCAGATCGGTTGTGGCCCTACCGATCTCCATGAGGTCTTGATCACATCAGAGTGCAGTTTTCCCCTACCGGCATGGTCACAATATGAATCAAAACCTAAAACACTCGAGGAAAGGAGTCTAGGCCTGATTTGCTAGGCCGTTTTCAAACAATTGACCGAACTAGGGACGTTAGCCACACCCTGGAACCCATTTGGTATACCGAACCAAGGGCTCAAGGCAAATCAACACCAGAAATCGACATACCAAACCAAAACGGTATACCAAACTAGGCGACAATTGTTTACCTCAAAACAAGAGCTAAAACCCGTTCCCCTATAGATATCACACCAAACCAAGCATACAATATACTAAAATGAAGATCTCAAGACATCTTCCATTCAGGACGAGAAGCACAAAGATTCATCAGATGGATCACAAGAAATCACCAAACAAAGCCAGATGAGCACTATTCACCCACCAGCCATAAATACAGTCATAAAATGGCCCATAAATGTACAATAAATCTACTAAAAATTCCTACAATCATCCACGCACTATCATGAACCAAGAAATCCAATTAGAAACCAAAAGAAAACCTACAGGACATGTACCTGTCACCGAAGACGTGGTAGCAACGAGCGACGTACGACAGCACACCCCCTCCTCTATCGGCACTGCTCCACACCTCCCCCTCTTGGTGACAGCGATGGCGAGCTCCTCCTCTCTTGGCCATCTCTCTCAATCTCTCTCTCTCCCCTTCACCCTCAGTCCTCCCTTGTCTCTTCAGACACACACACACACACTCTCCCTCTCTCTCTCTTTATGGAGGATAAAGAGGAGCGATGGAGAAGGAAATGAAGAAAGAAGGAGAGGTGAGGTCTAGTGAGGAAGAAGAAAAAAAACCACAAGTACAAAACCAAACCACGTGACCACTCCCATCCATGTGGCTCGTACAAACAGAGAACAACCATCAGAGATGTCAGTGATTCTCCATGGTTCAGAGCAAACCCTCAAAACTTCCACGAGAGTCAGCATAACACCACGAAACACCAAGAATGTAAGAAATCCACAATCTAGGCATAGAACGCTGCTAGAGCTGCGTTTCACACTTAATGTAAGGGATTCAGCATCTAACAACCTAGAACTCCATAAAGACATCTAGCCAAAACACCACTTCCAAATCTGAATCGTTACATGTACTATCAATGTGTAATTATTTACATTCTTTATGAACAATGTTGTATCAATTAATCCAATTGAGAATCCTTTTTCAATCAAGAATTTCTCCAGCCTATCATATCATACCCTAAGTGCTTGCTTTAATCTATATAATGCCTTATTAAGCTTAAAGACATGGTCAGGGTACAACTCATCTTCAAATCTTAGAGGTTGCTTGACATAAACCTCTTATTCAATAATACCATTCAGAAATGTACTCTTGACATCTATTTGAAATAATTTAAATTTTATTTGACTAGCATAGGCTAATAACATCCTTATTGATTCCAACTGGTGTATAGGTTTTATCAAAAACTATCCCTTCCTCTTGATTATATCCTTAGGCTACCAACTTAACCTTATTTTTTATTACATTCCCAGATTCATCTAACTTATTTCTAAAGATTCATTTTGTACCTATGATATGATGGTCTATAGGTTTTGGGACAAGTTCTCAAACATTGTTTCTCTTAAATTTATTTAATTCCTCATGCATAGCAATAATCTAATATTCATCACCAAAAGCTTCTTCCACATTCATCGGCTCAATGAATGAAATGAAAGCATAGGTAGCACATTCATGGTCCAATTTTGATCTAGTCAATATTCCTTTAGAATCCTCATCTATAATATGTTCCTTAGGATGATTGATACAAATTGGCATTCTTTAGATTTATTTTCTTATTCTTCCTTATTTTGGTTGATTTCTTCATTATTCAAATTTTCAGAATTATCTTCAATATTTCCTTCTTCATTTTCTATATTAATTGTTTTATTCATATTTTCATCAAAATTTGCATGCAAAGATTCTTCTATAGTTAATGATCTTTTATTGTGAAGCTTATAAACCTTGCTTCTTGATGAATAACTAAAACATATACCTTCATCAGCCTTTGAGTTAAATTTATTCAAATTATCTTTAGTATTCAAAATAAAACATTTACAGCCGAAAACTTTGAAATATGAGATTTTGGGAGTTTTTCCAAACAAAAGTTCAAAAAGAGTTTTATTCAAAGTGGGAAGTAAAACACGGTTTGAAATATAGCAAGCAGTATTTATGGCTTCGACTTAAAAATACTTTGGCAAATTATTATTGCAAAGCATGGTCCTCGTCATTTCTTATAATGTTTTCAATTATTTCATTTTGTGGAAGAGCTCTTAGAAAAGAAAAATTATGATTAAATCCATTTGTTTTACAAAAATCTCAAACTCTTCATTGTCAAATTCTCCACCATGATTACTTCTTATTTTAATGATTTTCAAATCCTTTTCATTTTGAACTTTCTTGCTAAAATTTTGAAATTCATGAACAATATCAAACTTATTTGCCAAAAATAAAATCCAGGTAAAACATGAAAATTCATCTACAATGACAAAAATATATCTTTTTCCTCTTAGACTTAAAGTTCTACTTAGACCAAACAAATCTATATGAATTATTTCTAATGGTTTGGTTGTAGAAATCACATCTTTAGATTTAATAGAAGACTTAAATTGCATTCCAAATTGGCATGCATTATAAAGCTTATTCTTTTTGAAATCCAGTTTTGGTAAACCATTAACAAGATCATATTTAGGCAATTTAGATAATTGACTCATACTAACATAACCAAGTTTTCTATGCCATAATCAATTTTCGTCATTTGAAGCAACAAGACATGGGTTTACAATATTCGGTTCATAAGAGAATTTTATTTTATAAACATTACTTTTCCTAATTCCAATAAAGGTTATTTCATTGGTTTTAGAATCAATTATGGTGCATTCCTTCTTGTCAAAGATTACTTTATATCCTTTGTCATATAATTGACTAATACTAATTAGATTGTGTTTTAAACCATTTAACTAATAATACATTTTCAAAAGAAGGATTATCAAGATTACCTACATTCTTAATTTTGACTATCTTTTCTTTGACATTATCTCTGAATGTGACAACCCCTTCTTCTTTTAAACTTAATGTGCATAGGAGTTGTGATCTTCAATCATATATCAAGAGCAGTTACGATCGAAAATCCATTTTGAGTCCATCTTGTGCCTGCATCATGAGATGCGAGTAGAGTTTTAGGTACCCATATTACAGTAGGGTGAGGTCTATTTATAAATTTTCCATTTTGATTTCTTAGAACCTACTTGGGTTGACTTTGTCTTTTTACAATAAATATATATCTTTCTTTGGTTGTGGCTCTTATGAATCTATTTTCATATGGAACATCTTGAAATTGTGAAAATCCTAGACCATGTTTGTGAAAAGATTGTCTTTGATTTGAAAGCAATCTATCCAGATTTTCTTTTCCCTTCGTAAATTTTGTTACAATGTTAAGTATGTCATTGCTCTTATTTTTTAATGAGGCAATGCCTTTTTCCAAGTTCTTTATCTTGTATTTCATGTGATCTATACTCATATTTAATTCAATGTTTTTTTGATTTAATTCTTCCTTTTCAAATATTAATTTTTTTTCTTCATTAACTAACATTTCATTTTCTTTTGTTAGATCTTCAATAGTTTGATTCAAATTTTTAGATTTTGATTTTAAGGTTTTGTATTTAACACGTAGTTCATTGAATGCATCCAAAACTTCTTTCATATTGATTTCTTCATTATTTGGAGATAAACATAACTCATCCTCTTGTACTATGAAGTACATATGAGCTTTTTCACTATTGGAAGAGGACTCTTTATCTGAGGAAGAATTACTCATCCACATAGCCTAAGGAGCTTTCTTGTTTGTTTGCTTATTATCATTTTTAAAAGTCTTCATTTTTAATAAAGGGCAATCTCTTTTAAGGTGTTCAGGTTTATTACATTTGAAGCACAAGGATGTTTCACCTTTATCCTTATTTTTTATTATAATTTATTCTTTTTCTTTTGAAATTTTCCTCATTTTATGAATTTTTTAAATCTTCTAGTGAGGAGTGCAGTATCTTCATCTTCATCTTCCTCAGATTCTTCTGTATCAGTAGTAATTTTTAAGATATATTTTTTTTTGTTGGGAGTTTCTTTTTCAATTTTCTTTTCTTTCATTTGAATTTCATATGATGTTAAGTTGCCCGTGAGATCCTTTAGTGAGTAATTGGAGAAGTCTTTTGCCTCTTCAATGATAGTGATCTTTTTCTCTCATTCGGGAGTTAAAGACTTGAGAATTTTTCTTACTAGGTTACTTTAGGAATACCTTTTCCCATGTGATTGAAAAGATTTTGTTGTCTTATTAACTCTAGTAAACATCTCTCTTATGGTTTCATTTCATTTTAAAGAGTTCATATTTGTGTATAACTATGTTTATTTTGGTTTCTTTACCATGATTTGTTCATTCATGTGTAACTTCCAAATTATGCCAAGCTTCATATATGGTATTGAAATTAGAAATCCTATTGAATTATTCTTAATTTACAGTACAAAATAGAATTTTTAAATCTTTTGCATTTAGTTGTGCTAGTTTTTTTCTTCATCATTCCATTCTTTATGACTTGTTAGGAGTGAATCTATTGATTACAATATTCCAAAGTTCAGTATTAATTGATTTTAAATAAATAGTGTGACCGTGCCTCCGACCCGGGGCCGATCCGGCACGGGGTCGCGCTAGAGGGGAGGAGGCCACAGCCATGCCAAGATGGCGAAGGCGCGAGATGGGAGGAAAAGGAGAGAAATGGAGTCGCCACCTAGTCTTTTAAGGGGAAAACGAGGAAAACCACAAATAAATCACTAAAAGTGAATGAATGAGACGCAAACGTGAAGGCCAGATGTCTACTAACCAGAGGATGGATAAGGATTCCTATTACGCACGGGGAAGGTGTTAGGCACCCCCGTACGCCCGAGAAACTCGGTCTTTCTAGTCTAATTCGTTTGCTTGAGGCTGAATGAATGTTTGTTATGCCTAGATTGTGTTCTAATCATGCTGATGTGAGTGCCAAGACAAGACTGGATGGATGTGCAAGACGATGTACAAAAATTGCGGAGAAATCCACATGAATTCACAAAATCGCAGAAAATCACATGAAATGACGATGCTTTTGTAAAGAACGCCTCTGAAAACCATGTTAATGTTAAAAGGATAAAAAATTGAGTCAACCTGTGTTCTCGGAATTATGGAAAAAGTCGTGAAAATCAAAAAGGAGGAAAATAATCCGTGATGGGGTCAAATGTCGGCCCTCAGGCTTGTTAATGTACGCCCTAGGGTGATGAAATCCAAATCAAATCAAATCAAAAGGTCTGAAATGTAGGATTAAAGCAAATCAAATTTGATATTGAATAAGAAACTTTGAAGACAAAGAGAAGAAAGAAATCCACCAAAGAAAAGGCATGGGACGTCGGCTCGCTAAATGCAAATGTGAGGAAAAATGATATAAAATGCATGGATAAGTGCCTAAATATGCAAAAACTCTAAAGAATGACTTAGACATGGACTATGCAAAACTGAGTGCAAAGATTGAAATGCGTGCTCATGAATTGTAGGCATAGGGGCAATTTGGTCATTTCCCTGGCTAGATGTGATAAATGCTTGTATAGGAGTGATGCATGGCCTAAAATGTGTGTCAAAGGCCTAGAATATGTTATTTGCAAGAAACATGGAGGAGAAAATCAACAAAATGATGTAAATACAATAAAGGACAAACATAAGGGCCAGAATGCAAAATTCACATAGAGGAATGAGAAACTGGATGAAAACATGTTCATGACTCCTATTCTAACATACAAATGATGGGTCCAATGTCAATGTGGCACAAGGATGTAAAAGTTGCACTTGGATAATTTATTGAAAGGTCAGGGTCTAAAGTGCAAAATTCACACATGAATGCAAATGTGGCTAAAATGTAAGGCTAAGGATCAATCTCAATGAAAACATGATTTTTGAATAGAATTTGTGATTAAATGCAAAACATGAGATGAAATGTGTGAAAAATATTCCAAGTTATGCAAGAAAACATTTAAAACCCTAAATAATGGATTTAAAATTAATTTAAGGGTCAAAATGTATATTTCATGTTCAGGAATGATTTGATGTGAATCCAGGGACTTTTATGTAAAATTGGGATTTTATGTTGGTCAGTACAATTATGAAGTTTCCTGAGGTTTATGATGCAAAATACAAATGAAAAACTCATTTTTTAAATTCTAGGGCTTAATGCAAAAGACCAGGACCTAAATGCAATGAAAACATAATCTCAGGGGTTTAAGTGTGATAAAACATGCATGAATAGGACTGAATGCAATTAAAATTTAAATAGGACAAAAAGTGCAATATTTACAATGCAATTTTAAAGTAAAGAAACTCAAGGGTCACAAAATAAATTCTCAAGACTCTTTTGCAAAGAAAACATGAGTATAGGGGCCTAATTGTGAAGATACAAAGATATATGGAACTAAAAATTAAATTACCATTTAAACAGGAGAAAACATGCAATATTTACACAAATAATAAAAAGATGAAACTTATTTAAAACTTTAGGGGCTCAAACATAAAATCACAGGACTTAAGTGTAATAAAAAAGGACCTAAAAGTAATAAAAAAGGACCTAGATGTAAGGAAAAAGACCTAGATGCAAGAAAAAAGACCTAAAAGAAATTTTAGGGACCTATATGTAATGATAATTAGGACCTAACTGTAATTCTTAGAAAATTAAAAGAACAAATCCTAAATCTATTTGTTTCGAAGTTCGCCGGTGGATCGTCGGCGATCCTTCTCCGACACGAACTCTGGCAAGCCCCTAGAGGCGGCGCAGCGGCGGGAAGGTGGTGGTGGTGGTCCGAAAAGCTAGGGGACATCACGGAGAGCACCTCCAGGACGATGGGCTCGACTGGGGAGGCCTGAGAGGCCTCACCCACCATGGGCTCCGGCGAGCGGCGGTCGACGCCGGAGAAGACGACTGCGGAGACTTTTGGAGGCGAAGCAGAGGCTAGGCTGACGCGATGAGCACTAAAGGACCTCCGGGGAGACACGACGAACGTTCTAAAGGTGCCAGGAGGCTTTGTGAGCGACGGAGGTGTCCTCCCCATCTCCCTGTCGACGGTGACGGTAGTGGTGGGTCGTCGGAGCATCGCGGTTGTTCAAGCGATAGGATGAAGGCTCTCCGGAGTTCGTGGGAGCTCGAGGTTCGTCAGGGAAGCACGCGGAGGTCATGTCAGTGCTTGGAGGGCTTCGGAGATTCCACAGCGCCGCGGCGGCGATCATCGGCACAAAGCAGCCGCGACGGCGTCCTCGTGCGTAGGAGATTGGTGGGTTCCTCTTCCGAGCGAAGGGGACCCCAGGAAGATAAAGAGGAAGATGAAGGGGAGAGCCAAGGGGCCTTCCCTGGATCAGGAGGCCTGAGCCTCGCCGGTGGTGGCGAACCCACCATCGAAGGAAAGGAAGACAACTGGCAGGGAGGCCTACACCGGCTAAACTTGCCTAAAAAAGCTAGGAGGAGTCTTCTTGACCTATGGCATATACTGAGGAATGAAAGAATGGGGAAGAGATGTACCTGGTTGGTGGATTGATTGTCCTCCAGCGAAGCTCGATGGCGGTGCTCCTCTGGGCTGATGCTCCGGTGGTGGTTCAGTGAAGCTTCTGGGTTGCAAAGGTGATGGAGGGAGTGCACTGGATATGGTGGTAGTGGCTGGGTGGTCTGGGGCTCGAATGAGGGTGCTTTCTCAGGCTCTCTCCTCTTGTCTCCGGCGATCTCTCCTTCTGGTTTCTCCTCTCTGCTCTGTCCAGTTCAGATCAGATCGGGTCTCTTCTAGGTGGTTTCTCGAGCTTCTTAAGGGGATGGATGGCGCGAGGGGATCGTGGGTGGTGGCTGCGGTTGTAGTTTCGTGGGAAGGAGGAGTGGGGAGATTGTGATCAGTTGGGGGGAGGAAGAAGACTGTAAATTTATTTTTCCTCCTCCCTAAGTTTCTAATTGATGTGGGTATAAAGGGATATTGGACTAAATGGGCTGATTTGTGGGCTTTTGGTTTTGTTTTTGTTTTTTTGTTGTTTTAGGTTTTTAGGGTTTTGTTTTAGGATTTTGGTTGTACTTTAAGTTTTTGATTTTGTTTTGGTGATTTTATTTATTTGTTTTGGTGATTTTAATTAAATTTTGATTTTGTGATTTTGAAGTTTAATTGTTTTTAAATTAGGGTTTTTAGGGGTTTGAGTTTAATTACATGAGATTTTAAGTTAGTTTCTTTTAGGATTAATTAAATAATTTAGGGTTTTTAGGGTTTTCAATTGATTAATTTGGATTTTAAATGTTTTTAAGTGGATTTTGCTTGATTTTGATTTTAATTAGGGTTTTCACTTGATTAATTTGGATTTTAAATGTTTAAGTTGATTTAAGTGGGTTTTGTTTAATTTTGGTTTTAATTAGTGGTTTTTACTTGGATTAAGCTAGTGTGGGCTTAAGTGGGCCTACTGAGCTTGTGTGGGCTTGTGTGGGTCTAGGGTTCTGATGGAGTTAGGGTTTAAGGGTGGTGGTTGCAACCAGAGCATCTTCGAGAGGAGTCTGCTGCCAAGTGACTACAAAATCAAGGTGTCTACAAATAGTCATTCTATATTTTCGATAGTTATAATTTAAACCATTAAAGAAGTAGGGGGCCCTATTTATTCTTTGTCTTTTAACTATGTTATTACTCATAGAAGTCCTATGATCTAGAAGATATTAAAATTTTATATTCTAGAGAATCATGCTTTGTTATTAATTGTTAGATCGAACGGCTTCTCTAGAGGGGGTGAATAGAGAATTTTAATTTTTAATTGCGTAATTTAACTATTTGATGTGCAAGAAAGGAACAGTTTTAATTATTTCAAGTAGATGAAATAAATAAATAAAATTGAGAGTTAATCTATAAAGATGCATGGAAGGAGATGAGAGACAATGAAAAATAATATCAAGAATTATAGTGGTTTGGCCAACCTCAACTTAATGACCTAGTCCACTTTTTGGGAACCCTTTGAGAGTTTCCTTAATCTATAACTTACTTTCTTTTGACAAATCCTTCGTTAAACTCCGCACAATTGACGATGATGCTCTTCACAACCTGAAAAGCGATAGACTCTTGTTTCTTTACAAAGAATTTGATCCTCTGTACAACTCCAAGCACACTATTTGATCTCCCAATTAGGTTGAGTAATGAAAATGTTGGAAATTCTGGCTCTTTGGCTTTTTATTTTGATAATAGTTGAGAAAAGGCTTGGAATAGCTCACAAATAAGATTCAAGTGAAGGCAACAGGCTTGTGTGTCTTTTTTGGGCTTAAAAGAGTCCTATTTATAGAAAAATAATGAGTGGAACTTGTGTTTAACGATCAGAATCTTTCATCTAACATTCATAAATGATTACTGATTCGGTATATCGAAATCAATTCGGTCGATAGAAAATTACAATGGTCGAATGAAATCTACAATGATTGAATACTTTGATAGACCGAAAGTAATTCAGTATGTCGATGATGTTCTCAGTTGTAAACTCAGACAACTCAAATTTTGGTATACCGGTAAATGTCAGGTGTGTCATTTTGTTCTCTGTTTAATATTTTTAATCTGCCCAGATTTCAGTATACCAGGAAATATTTGGTATGTCGTTTTAGTTCTCAGTTAAATATTTCAATTTCACCTAGATTTCGGTATACCGAAAAATATTCAATATGCTGAAATTGACCCTGAACCAATTTTTATGATATTTTTAAGGTTTTCTACTTGGGTTCATGGATATTTCTATTTTCCTTGGGTTTTGGAGTATTTGGGAGATCATTACATACATCCTAGGAATACAACAAGAAACTAAAAATTACATCAACACATTTACAAAATATTCAATGAATTCTCCTTGATTTCTTTGGCTCATGAGCTTTGTTGATTTCTCCTTGAATTTTTCAAGCTATCTCCATGAGTCTTCTTTCAAGATGATTTTCTTTATTGGTGTCCCTTCACTTGTGATTCCTTTCTTAAAACAGGCTAAACATTTCTCAAATAATTCCCTTAGCTCAAAATAAAGTAATATAATTTTTTTTATCATCAAAAATAAATACAAAGATGTATATTTCTAACAAAAAACGCATGATTGACATCCATTGTTATCCAGTATGCGTCTATTTAAAACAAAACCCAAAAACCTTGAAGACAAATACAAAGTGGAGCTGCCACCAATAACTATTAGAAGATCCACAACTACCATTTGTAATAGCATCAAAACCACACTAGAAAAAGACACCAAAGCTCGCAAAACAAACTTATAAATCCATCTAGTAAATCCATTTCTTAAATCATGTTCTTCAAATCATAATCTTTATATTCTTTAAATGATATACATTTTGAAACCACTCTATGCATTTTCGAAAAGCCAAACTATAGCTGAAGCCATTTCAAAACCATAATGCATGTACCTAGTGTAAAAACTCGTCAAGTTACCTTAACCACAGGCGACCGATCAGTCACAAGTAGTCACCGGGGACTCGAACCCAAATTCTATTGCACTGTCGTGGAGGACTATCCCGTGCAAGAATTCAATTGCCTTGGGAACTTAGCCCTTAATGTATGTGTATACCATACAGTACGAGGTGTGACTATCAACGTCCCTTGGCGTCCTGGCACCTAAGGACTCTAACCCGAGACTCGATCAACACTACGCTTGGGTACCTCGAGAACTCGAACCCCAGACCCTGTAGTGCAACCACTACAGTTGGGGGGACTCTAACCCCAAACTCTTCCAACAACATATTTAGCAGACTCGAATCACCAACCCCATTAGGAAAGTTCAGTAACTACAACCACAAATGCGCACTCAACTTCTCAAAGGTATAAAACACCCCTGGTTCGTTGATACGATCCTATGATCTCATGGTATCATCTAAAATCATGGAAAATATTTTTAAAATCATATGTATTCTTTTTCCAAAATCTTTTTCAAAACATTTTTATATCGCAAATTATCCACGGAATCAAACCACGATTTAATCCAAAAGAAATCACCAAAATATCAACCAAAGCCACCACTATAGGGTCTGAAAATGACCCCAATCCGCGATGGTAGGCCGTGGGAATGACCTACAGTAGCTACTCGTGAGGCTGGCCCGTGGTAGAGACACGTAGATTTACCTTTTACAGACAAATCAGAAACTTACAAATGAAATCCAAAAATCGTCCTAAGTCGGGAAAAGGGGCAAATGCACCATAGATCACCATAATTTCTGAAAAATATACAAAAATGTAGAGCTATAAGTCATCTACTATTTGAGACAAAAATCACTAGAAACCGATATGTGTAGTTCGAGAGACAAAAAGCCAAAGGTAAGAAGATCAATCGACAAAACCATAATCCATCATCGAAAATTTATTGTAAATCCTTCTAAATATCACCATAAATAACAAAATTTCTACCAAACCATGAATTCAAGCTAATTTACACATTTCTACTATTTTTACATTAAATGGGAATGAAAAAGGAATGGGATGTGTACTCTCAATTATCGGTGAACTTCTTTTCCTTCTCAGGCCATTGGTTTTTTTCCCTTTCCCTTCCTTCTCACATTCTCTCAGGCTCTCTTCCTGCTTCTCTCTCTCTATCTCTCTCTCTGTCTTACTCGTTGCCTTACCATGATGCTAGTCCTCCCTTTTATTGCCATTTAGCTACAAATAGCTACCTAGAAACACAAGTTGACACTAATAGGATATGGCATGGGGCAACATTGCAGGGTATGGCATGAGGATGATAGCGTGTTTCACACGCCTCTCACTTGCATTCTTAGCGTTTCTTCCTTTCTTAGAGCCCCACACATTCTCGAATCGCAAAACACCAAAATCCCATACAGTATAGAGAGCTAGGGAGAACTACAAACACAATCAGGAAAATAAACATAAATCTAATATGATTACTGTAGCCACCCCGATTTTGAGGTGGCTCATAGATAAACATTCTGAAGATGTAGCTTTGGATGCGGTCAGTCCAACCACTTTTGAGTCCTATTTGACATTTTAACTAGCTAGAGATCATTGCACAAACCGACCACAAGCCTATAGCAAACCCGTGGCCCAATTAGCAATTCAGGTAGCTAGTGGAGAGCATCAGTGTGGAGCACTAGATTGGAGCATCAAGCAGGAGTACCACAGTGGCACACTAAGCTGGAGCACCAAGATGGCGCACCATTTTGGCGCACAGTCACTTTTCAGGGTGCTGGCTGCTGGATTTCCATCTTCTATGCTTGTAACCCTCGCCTGCAGATATTCCTTGCGAATCTACGCAAGGCTGTTCGTTTTCGAGCTGTTTGCATCCCATGGAGTTACCTTTGTGGGACTCTATAAAAGGACTTCCACTAGCAACCTTTTTTCTCTCTTGGCTGAGCTACCTACCATCTCTTGGTTAAGCCACTCACCTACTCTCAGCAACCTACTCTCGTTTCCAGAGGATTTTCTTGCATCTTAGAGCATTCCCAACTGATCCAAAGCAACACGAAAGTATTATCTTGAGTCATCCAAGGAGGAAACATCCTAGGCAAGGTAGGATCTCTACTTATCACTTTATATAAACTCTAGATAATAAACTGAATAAAGCATGCAACTAACTGGATGTATGATTTGTTAGTGATATTTTTTCATGTCTTTTATGATAAGTTGGATGCTCCTACTTTTGTTTCATAATGTTTCTATGTCATGTTAATTTCTGCATCATGTGGTTACTGTTTTTATATACTAAATCATGATTCCATGCAAAAACTAGCTATGAACTGAACTGTAAACATACTCTTTGCATGTTTGTCATCTCTACATGTCTGTTAAGCTAATTAAATCATTGCATAATCCTGAAAACCCACTAAGCAGTAGTTACAGCTTCTTAACCCATGAACATGCTTGATTTAAAGAGAAGTGATAAGAGGACTTTTTATGCTTGCTT
>JAMKQA010040154.1:0-12247 GCA_024699735.1 Posidonia australis | reverse complement strand
GAATCGTGATAATGAAGACAGGCTGGGAGAGTTACGTCGATAGATCTTTATTTCCTTTTTATTTTTATTTTTTTTAAATGAAGAGAGGCGGTTGTGCGAGATTTTTTGGTGTTTTGGCGGGCTGCTTATGGTTACCACCGTTTTAGTTTTCATCTTCGGATACTGTGTTAATAGATTAGGATGTGCGGTTGAGATTAGTGGCTTTTTTAGTGTTTTTAAGGACATGTCCTCATCTGATCCTTTCCCTATATATATATATATATATATATATATTGCATACTCTCTTAATTAAGACCCATGTAAGATACAATCCTAGCCATTGATTCAAAACAACCTTAACATAAAACCATAACCCACCAATGAACTACAAAAATCGATTTACGATTTAAAAAAAAAATCAAAATCATATTTGCACGATTCCTGTTGCAAACATGTAACTACAAAAACATTCCAAAATAAAAAAATCCCATAACCATCGAATTTATTAGAGCACAACTTTCCTCTTCTTCTTCCATCTAAGCACGACATCTTCCTCCTAATCCTTCTCCGGCGTCACCTCTACGGAAAGGTTCCGTTCAACTGTTCCTTCTCCAATGTGACCTCAAGACCACTTACAATCTCTGGTTGCAGACTAACATCTTTGCCATTAGAAGAGAGATCCTCATAACTGACAACAACCTCTAGATCTACAGAAGCTTCCGATCAACCTCTTTCATACGTTCTTACTAGTAACAACCAAACATAAATTATTATTTTTACACCTAGAAAAGAATAGTATCTCCATGTTACATTTCTCGACTTCAACAACTCGATCCCTCTTCAATTTTATTTTATTTTTACTTTTCCCAACTGACATGGGTGAAAAGGAAAACATGTTCAATCTAAATATAACCCAGGAAATGTCTAAACGAGTAGAGTCCTCAACATCAAAGAAGAAAATGGGTAAATTATCTAAGAATAGTCCTAAATGTCGATTGTCGGATGGGGGCTCCGGTGAGGTGGGATATTGTAGGAAACGAGATATGTATTTCTCAATGATTTCTTCCATCGTTTTCTGGTCAATTTATAGTGGAGCCTCAACGTCTCCACCTCCCTCCGCCCAAATAATAGCTCCTTAATTTACGCCGACGAATCATTTCCATTATACCACGACCGTTTTCTCTTCTCCTTTGACTATAACGGACGGTGGTCTTCATGACCACCAGTCAACATTTCCCACTTGGTGATGAAGACCACACACAAGTTTCATGTAAGGAGATGTAAATGTTCCACTTCCACTATTCGTGAAGTGTATATTTCCACTCCCACTATTCATGAGAATGTCCGTTACTTCCACTTTCACTATTCGTGAAGTGTATCATTTCAATTTGTCATTCTCACTATTCATGAGAATGTTCTTCATTTCCATTATCTATGGAAATATTCCTTAATCCCATTAAGTTCACAAACTTAATGAATTTTTCTGCTGTAATTCCTTTTGTCATAGGATCAGCAATCATATCTGATGTGGGTATGTAACCCAGTTTTATTTCTCACTTTTCACAACATCACCAATATAGTGATAATATATATTAATGTGTTGTCCTCTTGTTATATTTGCACCACTATGTACAAGACTTATTGCCGCTTGGTTATCGCAATACATTTCTATTGGACCATTTATTAAGTTGAGATTTAAATCATTTATAAATCTCCTGATCCAAACAGCATGTGATGCAGCTACACTACAGGCAACATATTCAGCTTCCTATGTGTATTTGGCTACACATCCTTGCTTTTTACTTCCCCAAGATACAGCTGCACCTCCAAAGATGAATACATGTTTCGAAGTGGACTTTCCATTATCTTTGTCACCACCAAGATCAGTATCTGTATAACCAAGCAATTCAAGCTCATCCGCTTGATAAGTCAACTTATGATGCAGAGTTCCTTTCACATATTTCATTATTCTTTTTACAGTTTTCCAATGTTTTGTTCTGAGATTACTTTGATACCTGCTGACAACACTTACAACATATGCCAAGTCTGGTAATGTACACAACATAGCGTACATTAAACTTCCAACCACTTGGGCATAAGGTGCTCTTAAAGATTCTTTCCCCTTTCCAGGACATTGGTCTTTACTTAATCTTTTCCCAAAAACATATGGTGTAGGGGCTGAGGAGTAATTATTCATTCCAAACCTTTTCAGCACTGTACGTAGGTATCTTTCCTAATTTATACTCAGTATTCCAGATCCCCGATCTCTAAGGATCTGTATTCCAAGAACATAAGATACTTCTCCCATGTCCTTCATCTCAAACCTTTCGCTAAGTTCTTCTTTTGTGTTGTTCAACATGTCAGTATCATTTCCAGTAAGCAAGATATCATCCACATACAAGGATAATATAATAAACTTGCTCTCACTTTTCCTGACATATACACAATAGTCTAACCTGTTTGAAACAAATCCCATTTTGACAATTACATCATGAAATTTATGATACCATTGTTTAGAAGTTTGTTTCAAACCATATAATGACTTATTTAATTTGCACACTTTGTCTTCATGTCCTTTTACCTTATATCCCCTGACATGTAAATTTCTTCCTGCAAATCATCATTTAGAAATGCAGTCTTTACATCCATTTGATGTAATTCCAAGTCCAAATGTGTAACGATAGCCAATATAATCCTTATAGATGCGAACTTAGCTACTAGAGAATATGTTTCTTGATAATCAATTCCCAGTTTTTGTGTATAACCTTTAGCAACTAACCGGGCCTTATATTTATCAATAGACCCATCAACCTTTAGCTTTTTCTTAAATGTCCAATTGCATCCTATAACCTTTCTGTCATTAGGTAAATCACATAATTTCCAAATATTATTCTTTTCCATTGAATCAATTTCATCATTCATAGCCTCAAGCCATAAATCTTTTTCCTTTGATTCAATAGCATTTATGTATTTCATGTGTTCCATGTGATTTTCCTCTATATCTGCTATAAAGCATAAAGACTCACAAGAATACAAGTGATAATCATTCATCCAAGTAGGTTAAGTCCTTATTCTTTTGTTGCTAATAGGCTCTACCGGTTCAATTCCATCTTGAGTTTATTCATTTTGATCAATTATTCCATCATTTCCATTTACAGGCTCATTTTGGTTTTCCATTATATTTTCCATAGGTTTATTGATGTTTTCCATATTTTATTCTCCCTCAATCATAGGGTCCTGTTCCAGGATTTCATTGAAATAATTATCTCCCACTACAAGCAGTGGTTCTATTTCATTTTCATTATCTTCCTTTTATTTTAAATTTTCAAGAAAAGTTGCATCCCTATATTCAATGATTCCCTTTTCTTTATGGAAAAATCTATAACCAAAAGAATTTTCACAATAACCTATAAATGTACACTACAAGGTTCTAGAATCTAACTTATCCCTTAATTGACTAAGAATAAGTACATGAGCTACAGAACCTTATTTCCTCAAATAATGTAAATTAGGCTTAGATCCAGTCCACAACTCATAAGGTGTACTAGGTATAGATTTTGTGGGTATTCTATTTAACACATGGTTTGCTGTAAGCAAAGCTTCTCCCCAAAATCTCTTTGTCGTTTATCCACTATTTTATCTATTATCCATCTTATTTAAGTAAGTATGGGTAAAAAATATTTATAGTCACTTATTTTAATTAATAAGGGTTGGATAATCCATTATCCTATTTACTTTATTTATTTAAATTATAACTTTTTTTAAACAGAGAAGTGTCTTTGTAAGTGCCTACAAAAGCAGTTCTTGTAGGCTTAAGCTCAAATCATCCATGATCATTGAATCATATTGACAGAACAATAAGAGTGAGATTTAACAGAATGTGATAGCATGCATCTAACAGAATTCATAAGAGTTCTGTTTTTCCTGAATGTGATAGCATGCATCTAACAGAATTCATAAGAGTTCTGTTTTTCCTTTCCGCCACACCATTTTGTTGTGGAGTATAAGGCATTGTGGTATGCCTCTTAATTCCATGCATTTCACAAAACAGTTCAAATTCCTTAGAATTATATTCCCCACCTCTATCAGACCTTAACACCTTAATATTCCTTCCTAGTTGTTTTGCAACTTCCGACTTGTATTTCTTAAAACAAGTCAAGACTTCACTTTTATGGCTTATTAGACAAACATAAGTGTATCTAGAGAAGTCATCTATAAAAGTCACAAAGTATTCCTTGTGATTCTGTGTTTTAACATTAAGTGGACCACAAACATCAGAATGAATTAAACTCAATAATTCATTTGATTTATGTCCTATTCCAAATGGTTTTTTAGTCATTTTTCCAACTAAGCAATGTTGACACTTATCTAATTCCATGTCATTAAGATGAGGCAACAAATTCATTTTTACCATTTATTTCATTTTATGCACATTAACATGAACCAATCTTAAGTACCATAATTCACATTCCGATAAGAAGCACAAGAGATAACCAAAAGCCACATCAATATTATTTATTTCAGTTCCATATACAACAAGTTTGAACAGATCTTGTTCAAGTATAAATTTTCTCATAGCAAAGACGTTTTTGTCTTTTCCTATGGATATATGTTTATTATAAAACCTGACTTCCATGCCTTTCTTTATGAGCATGCCAACTGAAATAAGATTCTGCCTCATGTCAAGTGCATAAAGGACGTCTTTAAGTACCATAATGTTGTCCCTCAAATCCAAGCAGTAGGTGCCAACTTCTTCCACATCTAAATAGGTATTGTTACCCATATAGATGCGTTGTTTTCCAAGACTGAATTCTTTGAATGACTCCAATCCTTGTTTGGTTTTGGCAATGTGCCATGTAGCACCAGAATCTACCTGTCACTCATTTGTATTGGGAGTTACAACATTATTACATTCAGTGACACAAATAAAAGCTCTCTTATTCTTCTGTTTCGAGGTCTTGCCTTTGTTACCATCCCTATTTGGGCAATTTACTCTATAGTGATCAAATTGGCCACATACATGGCAAGAATCTTGTAGCCTTTTCCTTTGATTTGGCTTGAAGTTCTTGTTGTATCCGTTCTTCCTCTTGTTATTCTTTGGCTTCTAATATGCAGCATTTGCTTCTTTTAGATTGGTTTCATATTTCTTCCTACTAACCATTATTTCCTGTTCTGTGGCCAATCTAGCAGGTAGTTCAGAAAGTTGAATTGGGGTTAACCTCTTGTTTTTTAAAGCATGTAATATATATATATATATATATATATATGCACCCACCCCTCTTCTCCTAATGTTAGAAATTTAAAAAGCCTTACCTGTGTTGATGAAAGCGCAAGCTGAGAAAGGGCAAAACAGAAGGAGACACGCGTGTGGGATCTGGGGCTCGCCGGCACGGGTGAGCGGCAAAGGAGCGTTTGCAGGTGCGGGAGAGCGACGGTGGACGTGCAGACGGTTGTGCACGCGTGAAGGGATGGTGATCGGTGCAGTGTCTTCCGCGCGCAGGGGCAGAGCAATGCGGAAGAGCGGCGGCTCGAGTGGGCAGCGATGGTCGGGCTGTGTGCGGGGGGGGGGGGGGTGCTAAGGAGGTGGAGGCGACGACGCGTGTGGACAGGGAAGTAGGCGACCTCAAGCGGAGCAGGGGAGTTTCCACGCACAAGCAAAGGACAGAGGGCGACGGCGGCTTGCGAGTGGCAGACAACGGGTCGCGAGTGTAGAGGGGCGGACAACGGCGGAGCAACCTTGCTCTGATATCACTTGTCGATCATCGGATGGGGGCTCTGGTGAGGTGGGATATTCTAGGAAATGAGGTTTGTATTTCTCAACGATTTCTTCCTTCATTTTCCTGTCAATTTATAGTGGAGCCTCAACGTCTCCACCTCCCTCCACCCCGAATAACAGCTCCTTAATTTACGTCGGTGAATCATTTCCATTAAACCATGACCGTTTTCTCTTCTCCTTTGACTGTAACGGACGGTGGTCTTCATGACCACCAGTCAACAATAAATGGAGACGGAAAGAGGATGATGCTCCAGTTCCAACAAATGAAATAAAAGGTAATAAAAACATTTTCAATTCAAATACTTTTATTCTTCCAATAAGATGTTCTTAAATGATTCGAATACATATATTGTTATGTGCATGTGAAACAGAATAAAAAGATAATGCAATAGAGATTCCGTGTTCAAACAAAAGCCTATCAAGAAAGAGTATGTCGAACAATTACAGCATTTTTATACTTTGTAAAAATAGTTTCGTTTTACTGTTTGTGGGAAAATTCCGTAATAATGCTAGTTATTACACTTTTATAAACATGTTCTATTTGAACGAACTAAAATATAGTTTGCTTATAAAGTTTTAGATGTATTATTTTAGTTTTAATATTATTGTTAATGAAACATAACACTATAATACATATCTCAATATAACAGTTTTTTTTATGAAATAGTTCAGTAATGCTTTTGAGATAATATAGTTTAGTAATATAATTTTGAATGTTGCTATGAAATAGTTCAATATTACTGTTCTCATAATGTAGTTAAGTATTACTATTTCATGTTAAGATTTCTTTAATATAGTTTGGTCTTCCCAACTAAATGTTATAGTTAAGTATTAATTCTAAATAAAATGATTCATCATTGTTTCTTACATAATATTGTTTGTTGTAAATAGTCACATATTATAGTTCATTTTTTATACATACAACATGTGTTTTATTATTGCTACTTCATCATCAAGTTAAGTTTAACTATTTTATTTGATAGTTCAGTATTACAGTTTAATAATATTGTTCAATTTTATTGGTTTTTACGATTCATATTCATATGAAAATAAAAATAGTTACAATCTTACTGATACAATGAAGATTATTTTGAACAACACAAGTAAGATGTGTTTCACTTGCATATGTCAAATTTATGAAGACAATAAATTTGACTAATGCGGTTGTGAGGAGACTAAGAATACTTCATTTGGACATTTTTATGATATGCTAGTGAGTAAGATCTACATAAATGAATTGGATGCATTAATTTCTTGATATATTGGGAATGGAAAATTTCATTTGGGTGAAAAGCATATGATTTCCAAGTTTCTGATTTAGTTGAAATTCTGAGATTACCAAATGGCAAGAAATAAATAAAGGAATTGAAAAATGAAAGCCAAAACAATGAATTGCAAATGATGTTCGCTAATGAAAGTCGAGTTAAATGGTAGACAGTTGATAGGAAATTAAAGGATATTGTACAAAATCAAGATGATGAAAACATTGATGTGATTGTGAATTTGTGGATTTGTCTTCTCTTCTTTACGTTTATCTTCTCAAATTCGAGTTCAGGTTTCATTTGCAGCTTATTACATTACATGAATGACCTAAACAACATGCACAAATAGGACTACGCATCTTACGCCCACAAAGTGATAATCAACAGTCTAGACAACTAAAAATCCTATTGTTTAGGATGTACTTGGGCACTTTTGGTAAGTTCTATTTTATACAAATATAAACATTTACATATTTAAACAAATTATTTTACTAAAACTATTGAATTTGCAGGTTTGGGTTTATGAGAAGAACCCATCTATATAAGCCCCCAATACTAATGCAACACCATTATTCGAAAAATAGTGTAAAAGTAGTCCTTCCAAAGCTAACATCCTAGCATCAACAAAAAAGAAGGTAAATTGTGAAACTGTCACATTATTTCAGTTTTACTATCTCACATTATTTTTAGTTTTCATAAATCATTATATATCATTTAAGAATTTAATATTACTGTAGGAGAAAGTCAAGAAAAAGACTATTGACAAATGTGAGAAGACTTCAGTTACTTCTTCAAGGACCAAGGTTTGAGTATCTTAATTTTTGTGTACATAAAATACATTTCTATATTGACCTTACATGAATGTTACAACAAAATATTGTTTAATGTAACTATTCTCACATTAGTTAAATTAGTGTTACAAAATTCTTGATAACTATTATTGATATTGGTTCATGTTAAAATTCAATGTTACTATTTTATATAATTCAACTAAAAATTGGCATACAACACTAATTGATATTATGATAGTTCAGATTTACTTTGTAAAATATTGAATCCATAATATTTTTTCATGTAACTATTCTCATATTATGTTTCAGATTTACTAATCACATGAAATCTTTAGTGTTATGTGATCATGATATGTTTCAGTAACACTGCATGATGTAAATGTTTAGTTTTACTGTTTTACATAACATTTTAGTGTTACAGTTTATTAATATTTATACATTTCATAGTCATATGGATATAAATTTAATTACAAACTTCATGACACAATCGTTTTATTTTGAAGTAGGACTCTTACTGACATTTATAACATCTATTATTATAATTTGACATATTTTAGAATTTAAAATCTAAACTTAACTATCTAACTTGTAGAACTTGAGGAATATTGATGTTGAGTTAGAAAATGAGATGATATCAGCCTTGCAAAGTGAACTTGGTAATTTGAAAAGGGATTTCATATGTTTGAAAGAACATGTGAAAAACCTTGACGTTGAAATTGGCTTTTGCAAGGTAGACATCAATGACGTGTTGAAGAGAATAAGTACATTGGAAAGAGAAAAGAAGGAGCTCAAAGAACACATCAAAAACCTTTCCAAAGAGGAAGAGGAATTAAAACAACAAGATACATTTAATAAAGAAGATAATGTACAATTTGATGTTGGCAACGCATCAAAACCAAAAGACAATGGAAAAAAAGGATGAACAATATGAAGCTAATATTCCTTTGAGTGGTCCACTTTTAATAGTAAACATTCCAAAAAATGTTGAGGGAATGGAACTTGTAGATACATTGAAAAGCAGCAAAAAGGAAAATAAGACTTCATCATCAATGGTAAGGGAAATCAAGATGAAATCAAGGAAATAAACATCAAAGGCACTCAGCATCACAAGAGGAAGGCAAATAACAAAGAAGGTATATTATTATTAACATTTAATTTAAATTATAATTTAAAGTCATCCTTAAATATATGTTTTGTCATTGTGAAGGACATTAGAAGACGCAAATTCAGCAGAGTACACATCATAACAGTTTTTTTTTTTGTTATCTACATCATTGTTGATTTGAATAGTCCCATCAATATATAACATCATAACAGATATTGATTATGATATCATTGATGCTTTTTTGGATGACTACAAGAAACTGAATGTACATCAAATTAAAACTGCTGAAAGAGTTTTACAGTTTTCAATAACAGTTAAAACTGAACATGTCCAACACATTATAGGATGAACAAAGGATTCAAAATCAACGGAAAAATTTGTTCAGAGGCGGAAATAAGAGCATTACTATACAACAGTGACACATATGGTTTGATAAGTTATCTTGAACATTTATATCTTCTTCTAAATAACATATCTAATATTTTTTTATTGAACAGCTAATAGAGGTCTACATAGAGTTAATTAAAGACTTATACGATCATTGTGGAGAAAGTGGTGTTTACTTCATGGACGCAATTGCATCTGTAAGTTAAATTATTTTAAATTTAATCATTTAATTTAATTTATTACATTTTTTAACCGGTAAAAGGTGCTACTGTTAGTTGGTGAATATATTGTTACAATTTGAAGAACATTAACTTACTGTTACTGTTAGATATGTAAAAAATGTTGCTTTTAATGGATGGAATGAATGAGTGAATAACATAATTGTCACTATAAATTCTTCATAACAATGTGTAAATGCTGGTTAATTTTAAAAATGTAAAATTGTTCTAATGTAATCAATAAAACTGTATAAGTTCAAAACCGTCATATAGTTTTTTAAATAATGGTGATATAGTTATATTAAAAATTGTAAAACCATTTTAGTTCAAAATTTCTTTTGATAATGCAATATACATATTTACAACGTAACAACGGTCATTCAAACCAAAACTTTGTTTTTTTTCATTATTATGTTGCATAATGTACAATAAAGTGAATTTCCTGACTATATCTATCGATCCTTTCATAATAGTTGTATGGCCTAAATGAAAGTGTAACACACATAAATTCATTTTGTAATTATTTATTTTTTAATGAATTTAGTCTTGGACGGGTGTTATTGTTCTGAGGCCCGTTTGTGTGGTTTTGTGCTTTTGGGCTTAAGCCTCGTGGACTAGCTTCTGTTTACGTGTCCCTGTGTGTGGTTGACACTGTGCATTGTGGCACTGTACTTGTGGGCCCGGGTGTGGATTCGTGTGGGGCTCACGTTTGTGGCCCGGTTGGTGGGAGCGAGTTAGTGTAGTGGGTTGTTGGCTCGTGACGAAGGCTGATGGTTGCACTGTGCATGCATGCATGCAACTACCACCTCGGTGCGTATATATGTTGTTGTTGGCGACCTTTTCTTCCACACCTCTCCTCTTTCTCCACGCATCTTCTGTCCTTTTCTCGAGCACGCCATCTCCTGTTTTCTATGTGCGGGTCGAGACAAGGGAATGTGACGACATTCTCGGCTGGTTGGGCGTGACACCTTGGTCGAGGTTGAGGGGCCGAGATACCTAAGGCTGAGGGATGTTGGGTTCTGGAGGTATGAGACTCCTTGACTGTCGTCTCGAGGCTAGGGTTGAGGTGTCATGTGGCATGACAGGGAGGTATGATACTCCTATTGTCGCTATGAGCACTGAGGCTCATGTGTCGTCTGGTGTGAAGGTATGACAATCCCTCTTGAGCACTATGTGTAGAGGACGCCATGAGGAGGAGGACCTTGTGGTGGCCAGTGCGGGTGGGACACGTGTCCCGTAGCTGGTAGTGTCCTGAGAGATAGGACAGCCTTCCTAGGGAGGGATTGGCTTTGTGAGGGTTCTCCAGGTATGGAGAATGGCAAGACGATGATCGCTCCTGCACAAGGTGGCTTCACAGTGACAGTGCAGATGTCGTGGTCGCTCCTCAGTGGACTACTTGTGGCTAGAGTTGGTTGCCTGGCGCCAGGCTTCCCAACTCGCTGTGTGTGGTTTTGGGCCATTGAGGGCATTGTTTGTGGTTTTGCTTGATAGAGCCCTGGTTGTTGTTTTGGCCGGTGTGAGCCTAGTTTGTGGGATTTTAATGAAATAATTTGCGAAATGAATTTAAAAGGAAAATAAATATAGTTTTGTTTTCTATTGCTTTGTGGGGTGCATGCTGAGTGACTTTTGTCACTCACGCTTTCCTCGTGTTTTTGGGTTACAAGTGCAGACATGCAAAGAGTTTAGTATAGTGCATATAGTCTGGAGTCTTGAAACCGCACACACAGGTTCCTAGTAGTTGATATTTTCTGTTTAGCTTTTAAATTTCCTGTACTTTAATTTGTTTTAAATTATTATGGGAAATTTGGGACATGACAAATCAAGAATGCTATAACACTTGTAAATTCATTTTGTAATTATTTACATTTTAATGAATTTATTCCTGGACGGGTGTTACTGTTCCAAGGCCCGTTGTGTGGATTTGTACTTTTGGACTGGGCCTCGTGGGTTGACTTTTGTTACGTGTCCTTGTGCATTATGGCACTATGCGTGTGGGCCCTGGTGTGGGGTCCTTGTGGGTCCCGCATTGTGGACCAGTTGCTGTGACTGGTGGTTGGGCAGTGGTCGTTGAGCTCGTGCGGGGTGTTGGTGGCCGAGGTGCATAGGTGAGCACATTCTCAGCTACTTCATGTGCAAGGCTTCATAAGCCGCCTACACCGCACTCCTCCGTCGCTCGTCGTCGTCTTCTTCCTTCTTCTGTTGCACCTCAGGCGCACACCTCTTCTTTCCTTCCTTTCCCTTCCTCCTTACTCTTCCTCCTTCCGCACCCTTTCCTTCCTCACCCGTTATCCCCATCCTTTCCTCCCCTACTTCCCCTGTTCTATGCGCTGATAGAGAGAGAGAGCTTGAGAGTGGGAGAACAGGAGGCGATGGCGTGCGGTGACTCGTGGCGGCGTGTCTCTGAGGTCGGGGAAGCCTCAACGAGGGTTGTGGTCATCGGTGGAGGTCGGTGGCTAGCCTATGCGTTGGGTCATCGACGATCGTTTCAGATACGTATCTCCAATTTAATGTGTAGGAATTATGTAAAATGGTAGAAATGCCTAGGATGCATGTAATCTAGGCTAAATTTAATGTTTTAGAATTTTTGGGAATTTATTGTGCTTTTTATGGATATTTATGTTGTGGTTGAGATTTGGGTCGTTTTGACCCTTATACCTAGACATGGAAAACGGGCCGGGCCGGGCGCAACAGGCCCTGGGCCCTGCGGCCATTTCCCGTGCACAGCGCGG
>JAMKQA010040153.1:0-17295 GCA_024699735.1 Posidonia australis | reverse complement strand
ATATCGTCCTTTTTATGCTTGAATCTTCTGAGTCTTTCAATGATCTTCCTCACAAATATGAACTATGAAATATTCTCATAAAGCACATTAGTCTTTTGTTATCATCAAAATCAAGATAAGGCTAATAAAGCCAACAATTGTAACACCTGTAAATTCATTTTATAATTATTTACATTATAATGAATTTATCCCTTGGCAGATATTATTTTTTTGAGGTCCATTTGTGTGAATTTATGGCTTCCAAGTTGGACCTCGTGGGCCGACTTCTGTTTGCGTGTCCTTGTGCGTGTGGCATGGTACTTGTGGGCCCATGTGTGGATCCGAGTGGGGCCTGTGTTTGTAAGCTGGTTGTTGTGGCTAGTGGCTGGCTTGTGTTGGAGTCTGGTGGTTGTGCTGTGCGTAGCGTGGCTGGAGACCGATAGGTGCATGCGTGCATGCATGGTGGTTGGCCATGTGCGTAGCTGCTCCTTCCCGCATGTATATTGTTACAGTCGAAGGTTTCCCCCTCACATCATCCTTCGTTGCTCGCTATCTGTCCTCTCCTTCTTCCTTCTTCTCCTTCTCCCTCAGGCGCACTCCTCCCCTCCACCTCTCCCCATTCCTGCCCCACTTTCCTTTCCCCTTTTTCCCAACCCCCTCTCACCTTTCCCACCTCCCCTACCTTTTTCTTCTTCCTCTATTTCATGCGCCAGTGAGAGTGAGAGAGAGAGAGAGAGAGAGAGAGAGATGCAGAGGTGGCCATGTGGCTAGGTGTCGACGTGGTTGGAGCTCCAAAGGTCGAGGAGGCTCCTGAGGTGGTCGTGCTCGCTGGTGATGGCTGGTGGCCGGAGTTGGGTCGTCGGAGCTCATTTTAGGTACACACCTCCAATCCAATGAGTAAAAAGCATGAAATTGATAGAAAGTGATAGGAATGTATGAAATCTAGGTAAATTTTCATTCTTAGAATTTATTGTGAATTTATGGTGACATTTATGGCATTGGTTGGTTTTGAGTCGTTTTGACCCCTATGACTTCTCAAAATTGTTTCTCCTTGCATGGTGAATGGATTTTGGTTTTGTTTGTGTTGATTTGGAGCAGACTCGAGGGTCTACAATTTATGCTTTAGTTAGATTTTATGGTATTTGTTTTGGGTGTCCTCCCCTTGTTCCCATTTTGGGCGATCATGTGGATGGTGCCATGGGTAGTTTTCTGGTTTCGCAGAAAATTACATACCAAACTATTTCGGTATGCTATTTTTTTGTCAGATTAGGTCCTCTAGTCAAAATTTGGTCCGTCGAATCTCCTCTGTCTACTGTTTTTAGCTATGAGTGTTGACCATTGTTTCCTAGTTCAGTCGACCGAATTTATTCGGCCTACCGAACCAAGAACTTTTGATCGACCGGTCTAGTTTTTGGTCTGCCATTTGGTGCCTGCACCTATTTCAATTGAATGATTCTGGTCGGTCTTCTATTTTTGGAGATTTTGTTATACCGAATCCATTTCAGTGTGCTGAATCAGGGCCTAGCTGTTTTATAAATGTGATCCTTGTGGGTTTCCAGATTGGTTTGTTTTACCTATTTGAGATGGGATGATGGGCCATCATGGTGGTCTTGTAGGACACCTGATGTGCTATTTTGTTGAGGTTTTGGAATGAGTTTCCAAAGATATAAAATGGTTTTGAAAATGGTTTTCAAAGAGATGAGTTGGCCCTTTTTGGAAATTGGTTTTCTTGGTTTTCTATGTGCGGTTGAGACATTGTGGGATCGTATCGTCGGGACCAGGGAATGTGACAACATTCTAGGTAGTCAGGCGTGTCTCCTTGGTTGAAGTCAGGGGCCGAGATAGCTAAGGTTGAGGGTCATCCGGCCTTGGAGGTATGAGACTCCCTGACTATCATCTCGAGGCTAGAGTTGTGGTCCGTAGGTTGAGGTGCCTTGAGGCATGACAGGGAGGTATGATACTATTGTTGTCGCTGTAAGCACTGAGGCTTGGGTGTTGTTGGGTGTGGAGGTATGACACTCCCTTTTGAGCACCATGTGGCAGACGCTGTGAGGAAGCATACCTTGTGATGGCCAATGTGGGTGGGACACGTGCCCCGTAGCTGGTAGCGTCCTAAGAGACAGGTCTACCTTCCCAGAGGGAGTTGGCTTTGTGAGGGTTCTCCGAGTGAGAGAATCATAGGACGGTGATCGCTCCTACATAAGGAGGCTTCACCGTGGTAGTGCAGTATACCTTGGTGGTTACTTGTGGCCAAAATTGGTTGCCTGACGTCAGGTTTCCTGACTCATTGTGTGTGATTTTGGCCATTGAGGGCCATGTTTGTGGTTTTGGGCTAGTAGAGCCTTGTTTGTTGTTTTGGCTGGTGTGGGCCACGTTTGTTGTGGTTTTTGGCCCATTAGGCCTAGTTGGTCAACTTGGGTGGTGGAGAAACTGATTTGCGAAACGAATTTAAATGAAAATTAATATAGATTTGTTTTCTACCAATTTTGTGGGGTGTGTGCTGGGTGGCTATTGTCACTCACGTTTTCTTCGTGGTTTTGGGTTGCAGGTGCAGACATGTAGATGAGTTTTAGCATAGTGCACATAGTTCGGAGTCTCATAGCCACACACATAGCTTCCTAGTAGATGATATTTCTATTTAGCTTTTAATTTCCTATAATTTAATTTGTTTTAAATTATTATGGAAATTTGGGGCATTACAAATTTGGTAATAGTGCTCCAGGTTCATTAGGTTGCACTAACTTAGGGTGTTCGGTCTAGAGACTCCATATATTTTGCATGCATGATAGAGTCTGCACCTGGTTCTTTTCATGGTTTTTTGGTTGTTGTTTTGTCTATAGTGCAGGTGTTTTGCCTCTCTCCTTGCAGGATGCCTCCTTGTAGTCGTAAGGGAAAGGCCCCTATTGAGGAATTTGAGCTCCAAGAGGATGTGGGCGGATGGAAGGCGGTTTGTGCCAAATTGCGAAACTTGGTACACGGGATCTCTCATGCTTTCATCAAAAGAAGTGCCAATGAGTTGTCAGGTGACTCGTGGCTGAGCCAATTCACAAAGCTTCGTCTGTCGTCATTCAAGGGCAAGGTCGGTGCTGATGAGAGCGAGGCCTGGCTAGAGAAGGTGGTGAAGATGCTGGAGAGCATGGCGTGCCGAGGAACATTGGGTACGGCTAGCGGCTTATTTGGTAGATGGTGAGGCAGATAAGTGGTGGAAGTCTATGAGGCAGCTGAGTCCCCAGACTCAGTCACTACTAGCATCTAACAGAAGGATTTCAAGGTGACCTTCTATGACAAGTATTTCCCTGCTCATGTGAAAGAACAGCTTCACTGAGATTTCTAAAGTTTGGAGCAAAGCACAATGTCGGTGCTCAAGTATGAGATTGAGTTCACTTAGCTAGAATGTTTTTCTCCTGCCTATGAGTCAGAGGAGGAGCAAGCGTAGAGGTTTCTGGATGGCTTGAACCCAGGGCTGTGGGTGATGGTGATGGGCTGTTGGTCCCAAACTATGGAGGACATGGTTGGGATGGCTTATCGCTTCGAGGCAGAGCATTAGAAGTATCTGGAGAGTTGTCCCAAAAGGAAGGGTAAGTCTTCTTTTACCTCCTAGTTCTCTTTCTCTAGTCCTCGAAGTGCCAATAGTTCAGGTAGCTCTGAGAAGAAGCAGAAAGGGAGGTCCAGTGTTTCCCCTGTAGACCGGCGGAACTTTGCTGGGAGTAGTGGAGCTAGCTTCAGTCAAACCGGGTCTAGTGCTTTCGGTGGGAACCAATGCTTCAATTGTGGCCAGGGCCATATTGCTACATTTTGTCCTCATCCTCGACGAACCTCAACTCCAATGGTGTGTTACAACTACGGAAAGGTGGGAAATGTTCGGAGATCTTGTTTGGAGCCACCTAAGAAGGTAGGAAGCACGCCACAATAGTCAACTAGGGGACAGGTGTTTACCATTGCAGCTCCAAGCATTGGGACTTTGGGAGATGTAGTTGAGGGTACGGATGACTAGTTGGTATTGTGATCCTCTGTGATTGTTGTAATCTCCTTGTAACCTGGACATCTGCCTGATTGTATGGATGTGGTGGTGTTGTGACATCTGGGCCTAATTATCCATTTAAATTGTAAACCATATAATTAATTGAAATATTATATAAATGGTTTATTACTGGATAATTTGTTGTTTCTTATGAGTGTGAGGATTTGGTTGGCTTTGTGTGCATCTGTTTGTGTTGTGGGACCAATGTTGAGTCCAGTTTGAGAATGCATGGTTGCATCGATTTGCATGCCCATCCTTTTCTCTTTTCTTCCTTTCCTTTTTTTCTCTTTTCCCTCACGAGCCTTTGACTCCATCTCCTCCTCCTTCTTCTTCTTCTTCCCCAACCCGTGGCACCGCAAGATGAAGCCTATGTCTCCCTGTCCCCTCTAACGTGAGGGAATGGGATGGGTGGCCGGCGCGATGCAAGAGGCAGAGGAGATAAAGAGGAAGGAGGAAGCAGTGGGAGGAAGCTAAGAGAGAAAGAGAAAGAGGAGGAAGGGTGTGCAAACCAGAGGGAGTGGAAGAAGAGCTAAGCCACGTACACTACCGCCGTGAGTTGCCGAGGCTACGTTGAGGCTGGGGAGGTCGCCGAAGTGCCGCAAAGAGGTATGTGACCCCTCTTTCTCCTTTGTTCTATGTTTGTGGCTTAATATGTTAAATGCAAGGAAAATGAGAATAAATGCATGTAAAATCATAGAAAAATAGTAGGATGGATGAGAATGTGATGGATAGCATGAAAATATAGAGATCATGCGGTTAGGATGAATTTATATGGATTTGTATGAGATTTTGGTATGCATGCTATAATAACCCAAAACAAGCTCCATGCCTTTATGATTTTCATATGGATTGTATGATGAATGGATTCATGAATGGTTTAAGGGGTTTTGAAATAGACTGAAGGGTCTACACCCCATGATTTATTCATATTTGTTGATGCATGTTTGAGGGGTCCATCGGAGGTCCCCATTTCCGGCAAACGATTGGTTTGTAAGCCGAGGATGTGTGTAGGGCACGAGTGATTAGGCATGCCGAACTGGGTTCGACATACCAAATCCTTGCTAGTTTTCAATAAAGCCCCAAGTTTCAGTAGACCAAAAACCCTCGATCGACCAAAATAGAGAGTTTCGGTATACCGAAAAGGCTTGGTATACCGAATCAGGGATTTTTAGTATACTGGACCTAAAATTCGGTCTACTGATTTTGCCTTGACCCTGATATATGATTGTGAATAGAAAAATGGAAATTTAATGGTTTTAAACAAATAATGAGCATGTGTTGATGATATTTTCCCTATGTAAATGTCATGGAGGAATATGGACCAATATAAGTGTATTTGGAAATGGTCTTGGGTTTAAAGTCCTAAGAATGAATAAAAAGGTGATTAAATGTGTGGTTTTATGTAGTTTTTGGGCATGAGACCCAATTTATGATTTTAAAGCATAGTTTATCATGGTGAGTTGGGACCCCAGAAGAGGGTCATGTGTTGCATGGGAAGAGATTCTTGCAACGAAAAGAATGAAATGGAAATGGTTTTTAAAAAAAACGTAAGAGTATTGAAAATGAAACACTAATAATGTGTTGCGGAATCACGGGGGCTAGTGTCGACTTGACATTGAACAACAGAGAGTTCGACGCTAGCCTGATCGTGATGGACATGCAGGAGTTCAATGTGATACTCGGCATGGATTGGTTGGTGCAACAGTTTGCTTTGATCCACTATGCTTAGAGAAGAGTGTATTTTGGGTCTCTTGAGGATGGGTATTTCTTTGTGCAACGTGGGTGTCAGGGTGAGCCTAAGCTTATTATTTCGGCTATGAAGGCTTATAAGTCTTTGGTCAGGGGTTGCGTGAGGTATCTAGCTAGTATAGTTACGTCCACTTCTCCTGAGTTGGGTGTTCACAACATCTTTGTAGTGTGTGAATATCCCGACGTTGTCCCTGATGATTTACCTAGTATGCCACCTTACAAGGAAGTAGAGTTTTTGATCGATTTGATCCTCCATTCTAGTGTTGTGTCAAAGCCTCCCTATCGCATGGTGCCAGCAGAGTTGCGAGAGCTCAAGACTTAGTTGCAGGAGTTGCTGGACAAGGGGTTTATCAGGCCGAGTGTGTCTCCATAGGGAGCACTTGTCTTGTTCGTCCGTATGAAGGATGGTTCGCTTTGACTGTGTATAGATTATTAGATGTTGAACCAGATCACAGTGAAAAACAAGTATCCCTTGCCCCGCATTGATAACCTGTTCGACCAGTTGCAGTCTGCATCCATGCTCTCGAAGATTGATCTAAGGTCAGGATATTACCAATTGAGGATACAAGACTCAGACATTCAGAAGACCGCTTTCTGGATGCGGTACGGGCATTACAAGTTCACGGTCATGCCTTTTGGCCAAACCAATGCACCCGCTACGTTTATGGATCTAATGAATAGGATTTCAACCCTTTTTTGGACCAATTCGTTGTGGTTTTTGTTGATGACGTGCTGGTCTACTTCCTTGATGTAGAGACTCACGCCTTGCATCTGAGGGTAGTTTTGGATACTCTAAGGTGTCGCCAACTATACGTCAAATTCTCCAAGTGTGAGTTCTAGCTGAGTGAAGTTATGTTCCTTGGCCATTTGATTTCTAGAGAAGGCATCAGAGTGGATCCAACCAAGGTCTAGGCAGTGAGTAGTTGGGAGCGACCTAAGACTGTGGCGGTAATTAGGAGTTTCTTGGGTCTAGCGGGCTATTATAGAAGGTTCATCTGGGATTTCTCCTCCATAGCCGCACCTCTGATAGAGTTGGCCAAGAAGGGGGTTCCGTTTTTATGACATCTGGGCCTGATTATCCATTTTTAATTATAAACCATGTAATTAATTGTAATATTGTATAAATGGTTTATTAATGGATAATCTGTTGTTTCTTGGATGTGTGAGTGTTGGGTTGGCTTTCTGCGCTCCTGTTTGTGATTTGGGACCAATGCGGGGTACGATTTGGAGATGCGCAGTTGTCTCGATTTATGTGCCTGTCCTTTTCTTTTTTTCTTTCCTTCTTTTTCTCTATCTCTTTTCTCTCCCTCATGAGCCACACCCTTTCACCCTCCCCTGTCTTCTTCTTCTTCCCCTCTCCCCACTAGTGCCACCACAAGCTAGCGGCCCGTGCCTCCCCATCCCTTTCGACGGGATGGATGGCCAGCACCATGAAGGAGGAGGAGGAGATAAAGAGGAGGGGAGATCAAATGAAGGAGGAGGAGGCTAGGAAAAGGGGGACGAACTGAGAGGAAAGGAAAGAGAAAGAACGACGCACACAGCAAGGAGGTGGTGGTTCGCCAAGGTCCACTAGTGGAGGAAGCTTTGCCGGGGGAGGAGGAACTCGTCGGTGTAGGGGGCAGGCTCGTTGGAAAAGGTACGTGACCCCTCCTTTCCCTTTGTTCCATGTTTATTTGAAAATGAGTTAAATACATGAAAATGATGAAAAATGCATGTAAAATCGTAGAAAAATAGTGGAATTGATGAGAATGAGTTTAATAGCATGAAAACATAGATATCATGCGGTTAGGATGGAAATTGGTAAGGATATACAAGATTTTAGGATGAAGGCTATGGTAGCCGTTTTTTAGTCTCAGCTCCTTGTGCTTTTCGTGTAGATTGTGTAGTTAATGAAATCATGAATGGTTTGAGGGGTTTTGAAGTAAACTCAAGGGTCTACACCCCATGATTTATTGGTATTTTGTGATGTGTGTTTGGGGGGTCTGACGGAGGTTCCCAGTTCCGACAATTTCGTCGATCGAAACAGGGGAATGCCGTGGTTGTGGGAAATTTGATATGCCGAATGGAATTCGGTACCAAAATCCTGACAGATTAAGCCAAGATACCTGGTTTCGGTAGGTCGAAATCACTCGGTCGACCGAAATAGGGATTTTTGGTATATCAAAAATGTTCGGTATACCATATCAAGGGTTTTCGGTATACCGAACCTGAAATTTGGTCTGCCATTTTTGCCCTAGCCCTGGTATGTGTAAACATGGATGCAAAATGAAGGATAAATGGTTTTAAAGGTATGTAAAGCATGTGTTAATGATGTTTTCCCCATGTAAAAAACATGGAGGAATATGGAACCCAAATAAGTGTATTTGGGAGTGGTTTTGCGTTTAAGGCCCTAAAACTGAATAAAAGAGAATAAATGTGTGGCTTTTTGAGTAATTTTGGGTATGAGACCCAATTTATGATTTTTAAAGCATGGTTTTTCATGGATTGAGTTGGGACCCATAAGAGGGTCAAGTATTGCATGGAAACAAATTCCTGCAACAAAAAAGATTGAAATGGAAATGGTTTTGAGAAGGAAAACTTAAAGAGTTTTGAAAATGAAATACTAATAATGTGTTAAGGAACCACGGGGGTTGGCGTTGACAACGAGATGGGAGTACGAGGCTCCAATGAAACCAGTTGCCAGATACGACTATGGTTGCCGAGCTTGAGACGGTCTAGGCTGAGCCTAGGTCATTGAACCTAATTGTTCGGGTCACTGATGGGATGTCAGACAAAGACATATCCTCGTGCATATATGAAAGAGATTAAGGCCGGTTGGCCGAGGCAGTGGCATCCTGCACGGGGAATTTCATCACGACAGTGCAGGGAGGTAGGGGAAATGATGTCCTTGCCTACTACTTGTGTGTCTGGTTACCCCTAACCAAGGTAACATCAATAAAGAAAAGTAGAAATGAATAACAAAAGAATGTGATTTTGAGAAATGAAAAAAATGTGTTTTGGCTAGGATTGGACATATGAATGGTCCTAAAATCATGGAATGAAATAATGATTGTGTTTTAACCAGTTCCCAACCAGTGTTTGTGATTTTGGTTTTGAGCCTTGTAAGGCATAGTGTTTTAGGCTGGATCTGGTCGGAAATGTGGATTTCTTAGAATAAGAGAAAGGTTTTGAAAAGGGTAAAAAGAAAGTAAAAATGGGTTTTGGAAAAGGAATGTGATTTTGAAAACAAAATTCTAAATATTTCAAAAAGAAAAGAAAAAATGAATCTTGAGAAAGTACAGTGTGAGAACAGATTCCCAAATGATTTCAAAGGAAAGGACAATGATGTTTTAAATTGGATCTTCAAAAGAAAACCAAGTTTTATAAATTAAAAGTTTAGTTTTTGACATTTCGCTGGATTTTTGTTGTTTTTACGTTTGGGACGCGTACTGGGTGACTTAGATGTCACTCACGCATGCTTATTTGGTTTTCAGGTGCAGATTGTGTGCAGTCGAGTTCTAATGAAGGAGTCGGAGCTTCTAGTCACACATTGTTTCCTGGAGGTGAGCCTTAGTTACTGTTATTTAATTTACTGTAATTAGTATAATTTACTTATGATACTATGATTTAGGTAACGTGCCTGGGTTCAAGGGGTTACAGTTTTGTTGGGATCAGATTTGTAAGGCAAGTTTTCAATAGCTGAAGTCTCGTATGATTTCTACCCCTGTTTTAATTTAGGTCTCGTATGGTTTCTACCCCTGTTGTAATTAGTATAATTTACTTATGATACTATGATTTAGTTAATGTGCCTGGGTTCAGGGGGTTACAGTTTTATTGGGATCAGATTTGTAAGGCAAGTTTCCAATAGCTGAAGTCTCGTATGGTTTCTACCCTTGGAGGTGAGCCTTAGTTATTGTTATTTAATTTACTGTAATTAGTATAATTTACTTATGATACTATGATTTAGGTAACGTGCCCGGGTTCAGGGGGTTACAGTTTTGTTGGGATCAGATTTGTAAGGCAAGTTTCCAATAGCTGAAGTCTCGTATGGTTTCTACCCCTGTTTTAACTTTGCCCTTGAAAGTGGTGGCTTCACTGTGTATAGTGATACCAGTGGTATTGGATTGGGGTGTGTTCTGATGCAGCATGGCAATGTTATCGCATATTCTTCATGCCAACTGAAGGAACATGAGAAGAACTACCTAACCCACGATTCGTAGATGACTGCCGTAGTGTTCGCTCTCAAGCTTTGACGACACTATCTGTATGAAGAGCAATTTTAGGTCTTCACTAATCATTAGAGCTTGAAGTATATCTTCACGCAGAAAGACATCAACCTAAGGTAGCATCCTTGGGTAGAGTATCTGAAGGACTATGATTTCAGCCTAACCTACCACCTTAGGAAGGCCAATGTGGTTGCCAACGCCTTGAGTCGGTGTACGTATGTGTTGGCGAGCCTGATGGTCAAGGAGTGGACCATGTTGGAGGATTTGGTGAGCTACAGGCCAAAGCGGCAAGCTCGGGGGACAGTTGGTGCCTAGGTGGCCAACCTGTCTGTTGGCCCCAAGCTAATAGAGTTTATTGTCGCCTGTCAGCAGCTAGATCTGTTTGTTCAGACTGTGTATGGGAAGCTGGAGGTTGGTGGATAGCCTCATTTCTCTATTGGGGCATATGGAGAGATGAGATATGATATGCGCCTGTATGTGCCCCAGCATGAGGAGGCCAGGCAAAGGTTGCTCGATGAACCACATTGACTTAGGTACACTATTGACCTAGGGAGTACGAAGATGTATCGAGACTTGAAGCGAAACTTTTTGTGGCCTGGAATGAAGAGGAATGTTGCTGACCATGTGGCGAGGTGTACAACCTAACAGCTTGTCAAGGTAGAGCATCAGAGACCTGGAGGGACCTTGCAGCCATTGGATATTTCTATGTGGAAGTGGGAGCACATCTCCATAGACATCGTGACTGGTTTGCTGCGGACTCAAAGGAAGAACGACATCGTGTGGGTGATCGTGAATCGACTAACCAAGTCTACTCACTTTCTAGCCATTCGGGTGAAGCTTCTGATGCACCGTCTGGTGGAGCTATATGTTTCTAAGGTGATTCGGATGCATGGTGTTCCGATGTTCATCGTGTCGGACGAAGACACGAGATTCACCTCAAGATTTTGGAGATCTCTGTAGGAGGCCTTTGGCATAGTGCTCAACTATAGTACAACATTTCATCATCAATCGGATGGTTAGATAGAAAGGACTATCCAGACACTGGAGGATATGCTTAGAGCATGTGCCCTAGACCTACAAGGAAATCGCGAGGATCATCTGCCATTGATTGAGTTCGCCTATAACAATAGTTATCACTTGAGCATCAGGATGGCACCGTATGAAGCTTTGTATAGTAGGCCATGTAGATCATCAGTTTGCTGGAGCAAAGTGGGCAAGCATCAGTTGATTGGTCTTAAGCTTGTGCAGCTGTATGTGAATATGGTAGATTTGATCCGTAGTGGTTGTTAGCTGCACCGAGTCAGCAGAAGAGTTAAACCAATAGGAGGCAGAGACCACTAGAATTTCTAGTGGGAGATGATGTGTTTCTGAAGGTGTCAACAACCAAGGGTGTCAAAAGGTTTGAGAAGCGTGGGAAGTTGAGTCCTTGCTATATTAGCCTGTACCAGATTACCTAGAGGATCGGTGAGGTGATTTATCGATTGGATCTACTACTAGAGATGTCGTCTGTGCATGACGTGTTCCATGTCTCCATGTTGAGGAAGTGTCTGGCTGACGCATCTCATGTGATCCCAGTTCAGCCAGAGGGGCTCTAGGAAGTTTGTCCTTCCTGGAGGATGTCGTCCAGATTGTCGACCGCAAGGAGCAGGTGCTGCGGAATAAGGTGATTCCACTGGTCTTGGTGCAATGGCGCCATCATGGAGCCGAGAAGGCCACATGGGAGCACGAGGAAGACATCCTAGCCGAGTATCCATATCTTTTTGTCTACTAGAGATTTCAAGGGTGAAATCTTCTTTTAAGGTGGTTAGGATGTAACACCTGTAAATTCATTTTATAATTATTTACATTATAATGAATTTATCCCTAGGCAGGTATTACTTTTTTGAGGCTCATTTGTGTGATTTTATGGCTTCTAGCTTGGGTCTCGTGGGCCAGCTTCTGTTTGTGTGTCCTTGTGCATGGTTGGCACTGTGCTTGTGGGCCCGTGTGTGGGTCTGAGTAGGGCTCGTGTTTGTGGGCTAGTTGTTGTGGCTAGTGGCTGGCTTGTGTTGGAGTCTAGTGGTAGTGCTGTGCGTAGTATGGCTAGAGACGAGTGGGTGCATGCGTGCATGCGTGGTGGTTGGCCATGCACGTAGTTGCTCCTTCCCACACGTATATAGCCGTAGTCGAAAGCTTCCCCCGCACCTCACCTTTCTCCGCTCACCGTCCGTCCTCTCCTTCTTCCTTCTTCTCCTCCTCCATTGGGTGCACTCCTCCCCTCCACCTCTCCCCACTCCCACCCTACTTTCCTTTCCCCTCTTTTGCCACCCCCTTTCACCTTTCCCACCTCCTTTCACCTTTCCCACCTCCCCTACCTCCTTCTTCCTCCTCTGTTTTGTGAGCCAGTAAGAGAGAGAGAGGTGGAGGTGGCCGTGTGGCTGGGCATTGGCATGGTTGGAGCTCTAGAGGTTGAGGAAGCTCTTGAGGTGGTCGTGCTCGCTGGTGGTGGCTGGTGGCTAGAGTTGGGTTACCGAAGCTCATTTCAGGTATGTACCTCCAATCCAATGAATAGAAGGCATGAAATTAGTAGAAAATGATAGGAATGCATGAAATCTAGGTAAATTTACATTCCTAGAATTTATTGTGAATTTATGGTGATTTATGGTGGCATTTATGGCCATTTATGGGGTTGGTTGGTTTTGGGTTGTTTTGACTCTTGTGGCTTCTCGAAGTTGTTTCATCTTGCATGGTGAATGGATTTTGGTTTTGTTTGTGTGGATTTGGAATAGACTCGAGGATCTATAATATATGTTTTTGTTGGATTTTATGGTATTTGTTTTGGGGGTCCGCCTCTTAGTCTCATTTTGGGCGATCATGTGGGTGGTGCCTTGGGTCGTTTTTTGGTTTCACAGAAAATGGCATACCAAACTATTTTGGTATGCCGTTTTTCTGTCAGATTAGGTCCTTTGGTCAAAATTTGGTCGACCGAATCTCCTCGATCTGCCATTTTTGGCTATGAGTGTTGACCTTTGTGTTCCAGTTCGATCAACTAGATTTATTCAGCCTACTGAACAAGAAACTTTCAGTGGACCGATTCAATTTTCGATCTACCGTTTTGGTTACTGCACCTATTTCGGTCGACCGATTCTAGTCAATCTTCCGATCCAAGAGATTTCGGTATATTGAACCCATTTCGATATGTCGAATCAAGGTCCAACTGTTTTATAAATGTGATCCTTGCTGGTTTCCAGATTGGTTTGTTTTGCCCATTTGAGATGGGATCGTGGGCCATCAATGGTGGTCTTGTAGGACACTTGATGTGTCGTTTTATCGAGGTTTTTGAATGAGTTTCTAAAGATATAAAATGGTTTTGAAAATGGTTTTCAAAGAGATGAGTTAGCTTGTTTTGGAAATTGATTTTCCTAATTTTCTATGTGTGGGCTGAGACATTGTGGGATTGTGTCATCGGGATCAGCGAATGTGATGACGTTCTTGGATGGTCGGGCGCATCTCCCTAGTTGAGGTCGGGGGCCAAGATACCTGAGGTTGAGGGTCGGCGGGTCTTGGAGGTATGAAACTCCCTGACTGTCGTCTTGAGGCTAGCGTTGTAGTCCACGGGTTGAGGTGTTTTGTGGCATGACAGGGAGGTATGGTACTCATGTTGTCATTATGAGTACTGAGGCTCGGGTGTTGTCGAATGTGGAGGTATGACACTTCCTCTTGAGCACCATGTGGAGGACATCATGAGGAAAAGTATCCTATGGTTGCCAATGCTGGTGGGACACGTGCCCCCATAGCTGTTAGTGTCCTGAGAGACAAGACTACTTTCCTAGAAGGATTGGCTTTGTGAGGATTCTCTAGGTGGGAGAATCGTTGGACGCTGATTGCTCCTACACAGGATAGCTTCATCATGGCATTGTAGTACACCTTGGTGGCTGTTTGTGGCTAGAGTTGGTTGCCTTGCGCCATGCTTCCTGATTCATTGTGTGTAGTTTTGGCCATTGAGAGCCATGTTTGTAGTTTTGGGCTAGAAAAGCATTGTTTGTTGTTTTGGCCAGTGTAGGCCGCATTTGTTGTGGTTCTCAGCCTATTGGACTTAATTGGTTTACTTGGGTGGTTTTGGAGAAAATAATTTGCGAAATGAATTTAAAGGAAAATTAATATAAATTTATTTTCCATCATTTTCGTGGGATGCATGCTGAGTGACTTTTGTTACTCATGTTTTCTTTGTGGTTTTGGGTTACAGGCGTAGACATGCAGATGAGTTTTAGTATAGTGCTCGGAGTCTCGTAGCCGCACACATCGGTTCCTGGTAGATGATATTTCTGTTTAGCTTTTAATTGGTTTTAAATTGTTATGAAAATTTAAGGCGTTGCAGAAATAAAAGGAAGAAGGAAACCACGAGCACGAAACTAGACCATGCGACTACTCCTGTTCACGTAGCTCGTGCAGATAGATATCGACCACCAGAGCACACCATCAATCCTCCTCAACCTAGAACAAACCCTCAAAACTGCCATGAGGGTAAGTACAATACCACAACCACGAAACACCAAAAAGGTCAAATATCTACTAATCCAAGCGTAAAATGTTGCTAGAGTTGTGTTTCACAATGAATACGAAAAATTCAGCGTTTAACGACCTAAACTCTACACTAAATATCTGATCAAAACACTACTTCCAAATTTAGATCGTTACAAACAATGTTATAGCTTTCATTGTTTTGAATAATGGACGTTTGTAATGTATTGTGATATTAATATATTTCAAGGAATAATGAAACTATCAACTATGGAACAATGGAACTTGAGAAATATTATTGAATAGTTAGTTTTATGATTTATTGATTTGCCACTGATTTTTCTAATTGTACAAAACATATAAATGTTAAAATATCACTGTAAGTATACACTAAATGTGTAATCATGTAATAAACGTGTAAGTATATATTTGTGTTAATCAAATTGTTGTCGTCTCGAAACAACGTGATAATGTTGAACGTATACTTAACGATTTATGTCATATATATACGACAACAGGTAGTTTAGTATTTAGGTTTAATATTAGGTATACGATAATTAAATAAATTACATTTGGATTTGACATATACATAGATATATATATTTATACATGACATGACACAATCAATAGGTCTATCTTAATCCATCATTCACCCTTGAACCACCAGTTCCAAAAGGTAATATACTATATCAATTTCTTGTTTTCAATTTATTTTTTTGGAAATGGTTTATAGAATTTTCATTTCAGAGGCTAAAGACGCCAAATAAAAGCATTGTCATGTCTTAATTATACAAAACCTCGGACCTAAAGTCCCACTGTAAATGGATCAGAATTAGCATCCAATCAAAGAAGTACCATTAAAAGATACAATTAGAAATAGCTCCTTAAAGATACAGCACTGTTTCAGGCCTCAAAGTCCTCCAAATTATTCTGCAAATTCCCTGAATCCACTCTAGGGGTTTCTTAAGGAATGCTTCTTGAGGATGAAGGGATGGATTGCTCCACCATTTGTGAAGCCATATCAGTAGTATACTGAAGCATTTCATCCTTTTCAAAGCCTGAAACAAGTGTTTCTACCCAAAAATACATTAGTGAAATAATATCATGGATGACAAGAGTATAAGATCTGATAGTACTACGAAAAATCCTATTATTCCTTTCTTTCCAAATCAACCAGAGAATGATTTGAAGTAAAAAAAGTCCAACCAAGAAATGATAATTCAAATTTTAGATGAGGAGAAGACAGAAATAAATCCGCAACTCTAAAAAAACCTGGGTATAAATCAGAGGCCAGGAAAAACCTCCAGATACTCCTGACAAAAATGCAATTTAAAAACAGATGGTTATTGCTTTCAATGTGTGCAGAACAAAAAATGAAAAGGGAGGGACCTAACCAACCTCTCTTAATCAGATTTTCCTTTGTTAAATTTTTATTTCTAATAACTAACCAAGAGAAAAGCTTGATTTTCAGTGGGGTATTGCTTTTCCATAGACATCTATAAAAGGGATTGCGAAGACCACCATCATTTAACAAACAGTAAGCCGCCTTCACCGAAAAAATTTTATTCTTGGAGGGTGACCAATTCAAGTTATCTTCACTGGCACCCAGATTCAAAGATTGCAGTATGTTATCAAAAAATTCTAACTGAGATTGAAGTAATGTAGGATCACACAGATAGCAATAGGCCAAATCAAACAGTCTATTAAAATCAAATCTAAACATGTCCAGAGTTGCTCTAACAGAGGCCTTCTTAAATCTGGCTAAATTGTATAATCCAGGCAAGATATTTTTCAAAGGGATATCGCTCCATCATTTTTGTTCCCAGAATATTGTGTTATTGCCATTACAAACATTGGAAGTAGTGAAACAATTAAGGAAATTATAACATTGTTTGATACTACGCCACAGAGAGGAGCAGTTGAGAGCAGAAGAATTCAGAATTGCTCCAAGTCCACTCCTGTGGAGATATCTGACCCTTAAAAGCGTTTTCCAAATAGGGTAGTGGTAGCTAGAAAGAAATTGCCATAGCAGCTTAGTTTTCAAGGCTGCGCTAAAATTCCTTAAATTAATAATTCCCCAACCATTTTGCTATTTTGATCTGCATTGATTAGACCACTTAATTAAGTGCAGCCCTTTTTGATTTGGGGACAAAGAATTCCATAAAAAATTGCTTCTAAGTGAATCAATTACCTTCTCAATCTTTAGAGGCATATGTAAGACCGACATATAATATGTGGGAATAGCTGATAAAACAGCATTAACTAAGACCAACCTGCCCCCTAAAGACAAGTGCCTAGCCTTCCATAAAGAAAGTTTTTTAGAAATCTTTTCTATCACAAGTGTCCACATACTAACAGTGGCTCTTTTATAATGTAGAGGCAGTCCTAGATACATAAGGGGGAGGTCAGCCTTACCACATCCCAAAATATTACAAGAGGATATAATTGAATCCTGAGGTACTCCCACACCAGTGAGGGAAGATTTATGAAAATTGATTTTTAAACCAGAGTAAGTCTGAAAATAACAGAAAATTCTTTTAATATTAATCATATTGTCTATACTGTCTGGCAAAAATAAAAGGGTATCATCTGCATATTGCAGATTGACCAGAGATGGTCCTTCATGTGGGAATTTAATCCCAGAAATTAGATTATTTCTCTTGGCTGCTTGCAGCATACAATTTAACACATTTGTAGCTATAATAAATAATAAAGGAGATAAAGGATCACCCTGTCTTAAACTATTGGTGGCCCCAAAGTACCCTTTAGGTGAACCATTAATTAAAACATAGAATTTAGCAGTAGATATACACATACGGATCCAAGAGATCCACTTATCCC
>JAMKQA010040152.1:0-15528 GCA_024699735.1 Posidonia australis | reverse complement strand
TTGCTGGACGGAAGGAGAAACTCGTGCAGGGAGCTAGTTCAGAGCAGAATTCTGTGTTTCTGATTTCAGCTCAGGATTTCTAACCTCTCCTCATGGCTGCCTATGGGGGTCCTTATATAGGATTTTCTCATGGGTAACTCATGGGAATGGGGAGAACCTCGCAGACGAAAAGCCTAGAAGATTCCATGGCATATTCGCTGCTGGAGGTAACAGCTATGGGAGGTGGAAAGCCAGTAGCCCGCAGCCTGCGAAGTGTTGTGCGCCAGGGATGTGCGTTGGCTAGGTGCACCACCTATGTGTGCTAGGGAAGTGTGATTGGGAAGTGTGCTAGCTAAGTGTGCTAGGTTGGTGTGCTAGCTAGGTGTGCCAGCTAGGTGTGCTAGGTATGTGCTCTCCCCTACTGGTCTGGTTTTTAAATTGGGCTGCAGGCTTGCTATGGGTTTAGGGATTGGTTGAAGGATCAACCACATCCAAAGCAACAATTGGAGCCTTATCAATGAGTTACCTCAAAATCGGGGTGTCTACAACATCCTAACCCCCTTAAAAGAAGATTTCGCCCTCGAAATCACTAAGCGAAAAGATATGGGTATTGGGCTAGGATGGCTTCCTCACGCTCCTATGTGGCCTTTTCGGCTCCATGATGCTGCCACCGCACCAAAACCAGTGGAATCACCTTGTTCCGCAGTAGCTGTTCCGTACGGTCAACAATCTCGACGACATCTTCCACAAAGGATAGATCTTCCTGGAGCCCTTCTGGTTGAACTGAGATCACATGAAAACGTCAGCCAGGCACTTCCTCAGCATGAAGACATGGAATACGTCATGCACGGACGACATCTGTGGTGGTAGATCTAACCGATAAGCAACCTCACCGATTCTCCAAGTGATCTAGTATGAGCTCATATAGTGAGGACTCAGTTTGCCACGCTTCCCAAACCTTATGACACCCTTGATTGGCGACACCTTCAGAAACACATAGTCTCCCACCAGGAACTCCAACGGTCTCCACCTCCTATCCGTATAACTCTTTTGCCGACTCTGTGCAGCCAACAGCCTGCTACGGATCAAATCCACCTTATCAGCATACAGTTGCACAAGCTCAGGACCAATCAACTGACGCTCGGCCACATCGCTCTAGCAAACCAGTGAACTGCATGGCCTACTGTACAAAGCATTGTACGACGTCATCCCGATGCTCCAATGATAACTATTATTGTAGGCAAACTCCATCAGCAGCAAATGGTCCTCCCAACTCCCTTGAATGTCTAAGGCACATGCTTTGAGCATATCCTCCACCGTCTGGATAGTCCTTTTTGTATAACCATCCGACTGAGGATGAAATGTTGTGCTTTAGTTGAGCACAGTGCCATAGGCCTCCTACAGAGTTCTCCAGAATCTTGAGGTGAACCTCGTGTTTCTATCTGACACGATATACACCGGAATTCCATGCAACTTCACCACCTCAGAGACATACAACTCCGCCAAGTGATGCATCGAAAGCTTCACTCGAATGGCCAGGAAGTGAGTAGACTTGGTTAGCTGATCCACGATCACCCACACGGTGTCATTCTTCCTCGAGTCCGTGGCAAACCAGTCACGAAGTCCATCGAGATGTGCTTCCACTTCCACACAGGAATATCCAACAGTTGCAAGGTCCCTCCAGGTCTTTGGTGCTATGCCTTTACCAACTGGCAAGTAGTACACCTCGCCACATGGTCAGCAACATTCTCCTCATGCCAAGCCACCAAAAATTTCGCTTCAGGTCTCGATTCATCTTCGTACTCCCAAGGTGAATAGTGTACCTAGATCGATGTGCTTCATCCAACAGCCTTTGCCTGGCCTCCTCATGCTGGGCACATACAGGCGCATATCATACCTTAGCTCTCCATATGTTCCAATAGAGAAATGAGGCTCTCCACTAGCCTCCAACTTCTCAAACACAGCCTGAACAAATGGATCAAGTTGTTGACAGGTGATAATAAACTCTAATAGCTTTGGGCAAACAGAAAAGTTGGCCACCCAGGCACCAACCGTTCCCCGAGCTTGCCGCTTCGGCCTGCAGCTCACCAGATCCTCCAACATGGTCCACTCCTTGACCATCAGGCTCACCATCACATGCGTACGCCGACTCAGGGCATCAACAACCACGTTGGCCTTGCCAGGATGGTAGGACAGGCTGAAATCATAATCCTTCAAATACTCCACCCAACGACGTTGCCTCAGGTTGAGGTCCCTCTGCTTGAAGATATACTTCAGGCAGTGATGATTGGTGAAGACCTCAAACTGCTCCCCATAAAGATAGTGTCTCCAGAGCTTGAGAGCGAACACTATGGTAGCCATCTCCTAATCGTGGGTCGGGTAGTTCTTCTCATGATCCTTCAGTTGGCGTGAAGCATATGCGATAACATTGCCATGCTGCATTAGAACACACCCTAACCCAGCGCCACTAACGTCACTATACACAATGAAGCCACCACTTCCAGAAGGCAGAGCCAACATAAGAGCAGAAACCAGACGAGACTTCAGCTCTTGGAAACTCACCTCACAATTCTGGTCCTAGCAAAAAGGAACACCCTTTCTGGTCAACTCTGTCGAAGGCACGACTATGGAGGAGAAATCCCTGATAAACCTCCTATAATAGCCTGCCAAACCCAGGAAACTCCTCATCTCCGACACAGTCCTAGGTTGCTCCCAACTACTCACTGCCTCAACCTTGGTAGGATCCACTCTATGCCTTCTCTAGAAATCAAATGGCCAAGGAACATGACTTCACTCAGCCAGAACTCACACTTGGAGAATTTGGCGTACAACTGATGACGCCTCAGAGTATCCAAAACCACCCTCAAGTGCAAGGTGTGAGTCTCAACATCCAGGGAGTAGACCAACACATTATCAACAAAAACCACAATGAATTGGTCCAAAAAAGGGCTGAAAATCCTGTTCATCAGATCCATAAATACAGTCGGTGTATTAGTCAAGCCGAAAGGCATGACCGTGAACTCCTAATTCCCGTACCACGTCCAGAAAGCAGTCTTCTGAATGTCTGAGTCTCGTATCTTCAACTGGTCATACCTTGACCTCAGATCAATCTTTGAGAACACTAATGCAGACTGCAATTGGTCGAACAGGTCATCAATGCGGGGTAGGGGATACTTGTTCTTCATCGTGATCTGGTTCAACATCTGATAATCTATACACAGTCGGAGCAAACCATCACTCTTACAGATGAACAAGACAGGCGCTGCCTAGGGAGACACACTTGGCCTGATAAACCCCTTGTCCAACAACTCTTGCAATTGAGTCTTAAGCTCTCGTAATTCTGCTGGTGCCATGCAATAAAGAGACTTCGACACAGCACCAGAACCAGGGATCAAATCAATCGAGAACTTTACTTCTCTGTGAGGTGGCATACCAGGCAAATCGTTAGGAAAAATGTCAGGATATTCACACACCACAAAGATGTCGTGAACACCCAACTCAGGAGAAGTGGAGGTAACTATACTGACTAAATACCCCATGCAACCCCTGACCAAAGACTTCTAAACCTTCATAGCTGAAATGACAAGCTTAGGCTCACCCTGACACCCACCTTGCACAAAGAAAGTTCCATCTTCAGGAGACCCAAAATAAACTCTCCTCCAAGCACAGTCGATGAAAGTGGACTGTTGAGCCAACCAATCCATGTCAAGTATCACATCGTACTCCTACATGTTTAACACGATCAAACTAGCGTCTAACTCTCTACCATTCAATGTCAAGTTGACAGATCGTAGATACCTCCATGCCAAATTGTGCTCCCCCAACGGCGTCACTACATTGAGATGAAAGGCCAGTCTAGCTGGACTCTCTCCCAACTTCATCGCGAAAGACTCAGAGATAAAGGAGAAAGAACACCCTAAGTCAAACAACACTTTGGCCATCTGACCAGCCACAATAAAAGAACCTGATGGCCAAACAAAACAACATCACATATCTATATAATTAGGCAGATGTCCAGATTAGAAGGAGATTACAACATATCTCAGAGGGTTACAGAACCAACTATTCATCCTTATCCTCAACAATATCTCCCGAAGACCTAGTGCTTGGAGCTGCAATGGTGAACACCGATCCCCTAGTTGGTTGCTGTGGTGCGCTTCTTGCCTTCTCAGGCGGCTCTAGACAAGATCTTTGAACATGTCCTGCCTTCCCACAGTTATAGCACACCATCGAAGTAGGGGTTCACCTAGGTTGGGGACAATTTGCAGCGATGTGGCCCACCTGACCACAGTTGAAGCACTGATTCCCACCAAGAGCATTGGACCCTGTCTGACTGACGCCAGCTCTGCTACCCCCAGCAAAACTTCGCCAGCCCGTAGAGGAAACACTGGACCTCACCTTCTGCTTCTTCTTAGGGCTACCCGAACTACCGACAGTTGGAGGACCAGAGAAAGAGAACTGGGAGGTAAAAGAAGACTTACCCTTCCCCTTGGAATGACTCTCTAGAAATGTTTGATGCTCCACCTCGAAGCGGTAAGCCATCCCAACCATGTCCTCCACAGTCTGGCATCGACAACCTATCACCTTCACCCGTAGCTCAGGGTTCAAGCCGTCCAGAAACCTCTACGCCCGCTCCTCCTTAGACTCATAGGTAAGAGCAAAGCATTCTAGCCAGGCGAACTCAGTTTCATACTCGAGCATCGACATCGTGCCTTGCTTCAGACTCTGGAAATCTTGACGAAGCTGCTCCTTCACATGAGCGGGAAAATACTTGTCATAGAAGGTCGCCTTGAAATCCTTCCACTAGATGCTAACAGTGACTGAGTCTGGGAACTTCAGCTGCCTCACAAGTCCCACCACCTATCTGTCTCACCATTTAGTAGGTAGGTCGCCAGTCGCACCCAATGCTCCTCCAAGCACGCCATGCTCTCCAACAGCTTCACCACCTTCTCCAACCAGGCCTCGCTCTCCTCAGCACTGACCTTTCCCTTGAACGACAGCGAATGAAGCTTCGTGAGCTGGTTTAGCCATGGGTCACCCGACGGTTCATTGACACTACTCTTGCTGAATGCGTGAGAGATCCTGTGCGCCAAACTCCTCAGTTTCGCATGAACTTCCTTCCATCCGGCTACATCCTCTCGGGACTTAGTGTCCTTGATAGGGGCCTTGTCCTTACGACCACGAGGAGGCATCCTGCCGAAGAAAGGCAAAGTACCTTCATCACAGACAAAGCAACAACCAGAAAACCATGGTGAGATATCAAGTGCAGACTCTACCATGCATGCAAAACCTATGGAATCTCTAGACCAGACACCTAAGTGTAGTGCAACCTAGTGAACTTGGAGCTTTGATACCAAACTGTCACACCCCTCATTTCCCACAATAATTTAAAACAAATTAAATTATGGGAAAATTAAAGCAAAACAGTAAATATCTAACTACCACGAACCTGTGTGTGCGACTAGAAGACTTCAGACTATATGCACTACGCTAAACCAACCGCATGTCTACACCTGCAAACCAAAACACGAGGAAAAATGTATGAGTGACAAAAGTCACCCAGTACGCACCCCAAGAAAAATCACAGAAAATATAACATAATGAATTTTCCTTTTAAATTCATTTCGCAAACTATTTCCTCAAAATCTCACAAAACAAGCCCACACTGGCCAAAACCACAACCAGGGCTCTACTAGCCCAAAGCCACAAGCAAAGGCCCTCAATGGCCAAAACCACACACAGTGAGTCAGGAAGTTTGGCATCAGGCAACCTATCTCTGGCCACAAGCAGTCCACCGAGGAGCAATCATGGCGTTCTACACTACCATGGTGTACCACCCTATGCAGGAGCCAACCACTGTCCCATGATTCTCCCACCTGGAGAACCCTCACATAGCCAATCCCTCATTGGGAAGTCTGTCTTGTCTCTCAGGACACTACCAACTACGGGGCACATGTCCCACTTGCACTGGCTACCACAGGGTACGCTTCCTCACGTCGTCCTCCACACACGGTGCTCAGGAGGAAGTGTCATACTTTCACACCCGACGACACCTGAGCCTCAGTGTTCACAGTGACAGCAGGAGTATCATACCTCCCTGTCATGCCACAAGACACCTCAACCAGCAGACCACAACCCTAGTCTTGAGACGACAGTCAAGGAGTCTCATACCTTTAGGACCCGACGCCTCTCAGCCTTAGGTATCTCGGCCCCTGACCTCAACCGAGGAGTTGCGCCCGACCATCAGAGAATGTCGTCACATTTCCTGGTCTCGACAACACGATCCCACACTGTCTCGGCCCGCACACAGAAAAACAGGAAAACATTTTCCAAAACAAGCCAACTATTTCCATGAAATCCATTTCCAAAACCATTTTCATATCTTTGAAAATTCTTCCAAAACCTCGATAAAATAGTGCATCGTGGGTCCTAGAAGACCACCATTGACGACCCACAATCCCTCTCAATGGGACAAAACACAGCAATTCAGAAAGCCCTTGGGAAACACATTTTACAAACATATTTGGGTTCAGATTCGGCATGCCAAGAAACAAGTCCGGTATGCCGAAAATCCTTGGTTCGGTGGACCGATCTGGATCGGTCGACCGAATCAGGTCAACGATCAACAGTCAAGCAAAATTCGGTATACTGAAACTGATTCGGTCGATCAAAATCTCCTAATTCGGATGACCGTCCAAAATCGAACGACCGCATTTCAACCAGAGGACCTAATCTGGCAGAAAAATGGCATACAAAAATGGTTCGGTATGTTGAATTCTACTAAAAACAGAAAATGGCCCAAACCTTACAGTCTGAAATCAATCCAACTGGGACCTTCGATTGGATCCTCTAATCAAACACCAAAAATCTTGCATAAAACATAAGATGTAGACCCTCAATTCTACTTTAAAATCCAACAAACAAAACTAAAATCCATTCAGCATGCATTGAGATATAAAATCGGAAAGGCAAAAGGGTCGAAACAACCCAAAACGCACCAATCGCCATAAATATCCATAAATTTACCATTAATTCTCATAAAATCACAATAAATTCTAGGAATTTAAATTTAGCTAGATTTCATGCAAACCTATCAATTTCTACAAATTTCATGCACTCTATTACATGAGGTGGAAATATGTACCAGAAAACGACCTTCGACGATCACCCATTGACTCCAGTGAATTCCGACGACCTTGCACGACCATAGCCACACCATGGTCTCAGGAACGCTCCACCCAAGCTCCACGTGCCACTCAAGCCACCACAACCCTCCACTTCACTCCCTTAATCTGTCTCTCTCTCGACGTGTAACAAGGGGAAGAACAAGGGAGGACGGGTGGAAGGAGAAGGGGATTGAGAAGGAGGAGTGGGGAGGAAGGGAAAAGAAGGTGGGGAGGGAGAAGTGCGTGTGCCGAGGAGGAGGGGAAAGGAAGAAGGGGAAGACAGTGACGAGCAATGGAGGAGTGTAGTGCTGCTTATAAAGCCTACACACGTATTAGCTAGGAGCGTGCTCACTTGCCCGTCTCAGCTACCGGCACACCGCACGAGCACACCGGCCACCCTGCCCAACCACCAGCCACAACCCACGGCCCATGATCATGGGCCCCACGTGGACCCCACACTCGGCCCCACATGGACCCACACCCGGGCCCCACACGCACAATGCCACAATGCACAGTGCTAACCACGCACAGGGACATGCAAATAGAAGCCGACCCACGAGGCCCAAGCCCAAAAGCACAAAACCACACAACGGGTCTCGGAACAGTAACTCCCCTCTAGGAATAAAATTCATTAAAATGTAAATAATTATAGAATGAATTTTACAGATGTTACATGAAAGCCACTTCTCCAAGAGGGATCAAACTTCCAATGTTGTAATACACAGAAGAATCATCGTTTGGATTGTGGAAGCCATAGTGGCTTTAATCCAACTAAGAACAAGCCAATTTGTACTGTCCACAAAGTGAACTTTGGATTAGGAGAATTGTCAAAGAGAATGGTTGATGGCAAAGCAAAAGATGAGTCTAGAACATGGGCGAGTTCATGAATCACAAGCATGTCTTGGAATTGGGATTGGTAGTAGAGGAATTTCCTTGGTCCATCGGAGTGTGAAAGTGGTGGGAGATGTTAAAGGAGGTGGGTAAAATTGGAGGGAAGAGAAGAAGCTGGGGACGAGACAGTGATGGACCCATCAGGAGAGGGAGGAGGGAGAGGTGTGGCTGCCACCATAACATAGGCATAGAGATCGAAAAGAGTGATACCATGTGAGAAAGCAAACCCTAATGCTAAAGATGGAGAAGAAATGAGTTGGAAAGGTTACTACTCTTGGCCTCTTTGTTTATATTTATAGTATCAATGGGTACAATAGTATACAATATAGAGTAAGGTATTATATACAAGTTGGTGTATAGTCCTACATCTTATAGAGTTCTAGGTGGCTCCTTTATATGCAACATAAGAATCCAAAACACTACTTATTATCAAATATATTTGACTTGGATGCTTAAATTTTAATATGGTAATAGGTGTCATAATGACACTTAGTAGATGTTCAATGCATGCTTCCACTCTTAATCAAAAGCAATATATGATTGTAGAAAGAAGTCATAAGTGAAGGAGAGTGATATAAATAATTACAGATTGAAACAGTTGGAACTATATGCATAATTACTAGTCCTTAAATAATGCTATTGTTTGTTAATTAATTTTGAGTTGCATGACTAAATTTCAACCATGTGACCATGTAGCATGTGAGTTTTAGAGTTACAATTTTGAAAATAACTTGTGAGAATCATAGTTTTGAAATAAAGATTGAATTATATATGTCAAAAAAAAAGGATTTTGTGTATACATAATCCTACACCAAATCATACATAATTCATATCAATCCTTGGAAGATATCATAGAAAGAGAAGATGATATTGTCAATCCCACCACCATGCAAATTCAATCTATGGCTTATAAATTGGTATAGGATTTTGCATATTCCCTCAAATTAACTATTGAGGGAGGAAACGTTATGGACGTTGGATGTCGATCTGGTAGTTGTTATTAAAACTACCAGTTTTGATTTAGTGGTTTGATTTTTTTTCCAAATTTTAACAGTTACAAACAATTAGGGCACATTTATTTAATATGAATTTGATAGTTACGTTTTGAATTGATGGCATGGATTCCGAGATTTTTATATGGTAATCGTATCTTCCTTTTTTTAGTTTTGGCTTTATTTTTTTTCTATATTTTACGTGGATTTAAATTAACACACATTCACAGTAGGTAAATAATCCTTTTCCATAAATAAACTTTTTTGAATTTTAACATCATTTTAAAAATTCTTTTTTCATTCAATTAGATTGCTTAATATTCAGAATTTTAAATAACTGACATAAATATCTAGTGATGTGAGTCACAGTTTTGTTGGTCTACATTATCATTTCTATTTGTATTATCATGTTACTATTTCTTTGGTTTACAACAATATAAAGTGAGTGGGATCTGTTTATATTATCGTATTATTATTTCGTTGGCCTATAGCAATATAGTGTTGCCATTACTATTTGTATTATTGTATTATGATTTCAATTTTTCCCTTTTAGTAATAGTGATTCTTTAATTATCCATAATGTTCAATGATATATCTCTTTTCTTTTAGTAACACTAACTTTTGAATTATCCATAATGCTAAGGATATGTCCTCATCATTGTCAATAATTTAGTATTACTAAAACAATAACAAAATTTTATTTTAGTATTACTAAATTGAAAAAAAAAGTTTCGTATTAGTAAACCATTGCCTCCATCTCCACCGACCTCCTCTTCCATCCCCTTCTAGTGCAAGGACACCCATTCCTTGACCGCCAATGTCTGCTCCTTCCTCTCCCTCTTCCAATTTGTCACCTCCTCCTCTGATGAGCTCAATCTCTCTCTCGCCTCCACCAGGTCTTGATGTACTCGCCTTGCTTTGTCAATCACCTGCCCTATTCCAGCCTCATCTAGAACTCCACACCATTGTTTGTAGCCTGATCTATGGAGGAAGAGGAGGAGATCGTGATACGGAGAGAGAGAGAGAGAGAGAGAGAGAGACAAGGGGGTGGATTCTGTTTGAATAGGATCTCAAGAGAGTGACAATGGGGGCAGTGATCCGTGCAAGGGAAGAGAAAGCAACACATTGAGGGGCAGTTGCAGTGATTTGTGTGAGGGAAGAGGCGACTACGGTGATCTATGCAAGAGGGGAGGTAGTTTGTAGTGATCCACGTGTGGTGTGATCATAGGAGGCACTACAACAAAATTGGTTTTTACCTATGGATATTTACCGATGCATATATTTTCGTCGGCAAATAAATCTACATGGTTATTTACCGACAGAAATTCCGTCATTAATTAATTACTGACGGAAATTCTGTTGGTAATTAAAACGAATAATATTATACCGACGATATATCTGTCGGTAAGTAAAACCCATGTGACGAAAAAAATTTGCAGTTTTTTCTTTCTTCCTTGTTAAGCCTCTTCCTCTTCTTTCGCCCTCGAGCTATTTTCCGCTTCTCTCCTTCTTCTGCTTGAGCCACCAAGTCTTCCTTTTCTCCTTCTTCTACACCTCCAATCCTTTGGTCGTTGACATGATCAGCTGCCACCAGGACTTCCTACTCCATTTGTCGATGACGTCATCCTCCTTGACGCGTCCTCCTCCTCCTCCTCCTCTGCCTCCAAGATCACAGATGTTCTGCTCAGTTGAGACACCCTCATCCTTTAAGCCTCGATGATATTGTGCTCTTCCTCCACATGTAGGTAACTTTTTTCTAGATATAAGAATAAGAATTTTTTCTGAAATCTTGGGGCTTGTTCAGATCACACTATTGTATTTTTGTTGTCTATTTTCCTTGCATGAAATAAACTACCATCTTAAACAAACACTAGTATTTTCTTTATCAGTAATGGTCCAGTTTGATCATTACTATAGAAAGTTGAGAAGAAGAATCTCAATCAATGATCTTGGTCATAGATGAAAACAAACAAATACGTATTGTACAGTGTGTGGCTCACAAAAGATTTCATACAGTTTAAGATACAAGTATGGTTGTCGATATCCTATCACAAAAGCTATCATGTCAATTCTATTTGGTTGAGATTATAGGTCACATTAGATTCTCAAAGTCTCTAGAATCTTAACCAAACAAACCCTAAGTTCAGAATAAATGAGAAATTAAAGTGTGTATTGTTGGTTTATATATTGGCATAACACTATAATTAGTGTGATATATTTATCCTGTTATATGTTTATGACTTCTAAAGTGAACTCATAGGCTAATTAGATCAACTATGGTGATCCTTGATAAAAGGATTAAGTATGCAAAAAGGATATACAACTAAGTATAAGATGGTTGTATCAAATCCAGATGCTCTTTTAACTCATAGGTTCTTTTTAAATGCAAGGATGGGTATTCCTTACCTCTTATCATGGTTGAAAGTAGTTGTGGGTATTATCAAGAAAATTTAAAGTTACATGCCATATGATAATTTTCTACACACTTATTCTCCGTAGTTTGTGGTTTTTGAATTTGTATTGATAGATGGCTTCTATTCTGGATAAGTCGTGGATGGACATTGGCAACAAATTTGATCCTACATATATTGTTGAGGTCGAGAGATTCTTAGAATTTGCATTAGTCAACAATAAAAAACTCAACCCATGTTATATACCATGTCCATGCACCAAGTAAGGCAATAGAAGCATCCTCACTAGAGAACCTGTGTATGAACATCTAATAATAAATGGAATTATGCCTGGATATCATGTTTGGACATGGCATGATGAGATGCCTTTTATTTCATCATCAAGAATTAATACTTGTATTGAAAGAGTTAATTATGGCATGATGAGATGTTGTGCAATGCTTTTGGATTGGGATCTATGGGCAATGACATAGACGACCGGGAGGATGATGTACCTATTGAGGAATCCATGAGTGAAGATGCAAATAAGTTTTTCAAATTAATTGAGGATGCAGATAAACCATTGCATACAGGACTTACCATCAAGGCTATTCTTTTTGGTTGAACTTTATCACAAAAAATGCTTGTTTGGATGGAGTAAAAAGTCCTTTGGTATTCTCCTTTCGTCTTTAAGGAAGGCAATCCCAAAAGGTGAGGAATGCTTACCTAAGTCCTTCTATAAGGTTAAGAAGATCATTGCAAAAGTAGGACTTGATTACAACAAGATTGATATATGTCCTAAAGATTGCATATTATATTACAAGGACAATGCAAATAAGGAAAAATGTGATAGTTGTCATACTTCTTGATGGCAACCGTAGGAGATAGATATAGTTGTAGAAGGTCAGTTCAATACAGAAAAGTCCAAGAAGGTGCCAGCAAATGTTTTGCGACATTTTCCTCTCATACCACGCTTGCAAAGGTTATTTATGTCGTCGAAAGTGGCATCCTTAATGACATAGCATCATGATGATTGAATAAAAGATGATACTTATGTCATCTTACTAATAGTGAAGCATGGAAAGCCCTAGACAGTGCATATCCAGAGTTTGCCTTAGATCCACGTAATGTTAGAATTGGTCTAGTAAGTAATGGCTTCAATCCATTTGGCATCATAAGCATTTCTCATAGTACATGGCCCGTCATTCTTATGACATACAATCATCCACAATGGTTGTGCATGAAACAACCAAATTTTATAATGTCTTTGTTGATTCTTGGTCCTATGGCACCAGGCAATGACATTGATGTTTACTTGGAGCCGTTGATTGATGAGTTGATAATATTGTGGCAAGATGGTGTTAAAACATATGATGCATCTACAAAATCTAATTTTAAGATGCATGCTGCAGTTCTATGGACAATAAATGACTTTCTTGCATGTGTAAATTTGTCTTGTTGGAGTACTAAAGAAAAGTTGGCATGTCCTTGTTGTAATAATGATACATTATGTCAATATTTGAAGCATTCGAAAAAAGAAAGCTACATGTTTCATTGTCAATTTTTAGAGCCAACTCATCATTATCATCATGACAAGAAATTTTTTGATAACACACAGGAATGAAGAGTAAAGCCGAAGATATTGTCTAGGCATGATATACTGGAGCAATTTGAGGGATATGAAAATATAACTTTCGGAAAACCAATAACTACTATTGAAGGAGGTAGTCGTAAGAGAAAGCGTGATGAAATTGAAGAAGAAAACAGTTTACCTTATGCTTGGAAAAAAATTAGCATTTTCTTTCGTTTCCCTTATTGGAAGTCCTTATTGGTGAGATATAATCTTGATGTTATGCACATAGGAAAAAATGTATGTAACAATATCTTATGTACTTTATTGAGTATTGATAAGAAATCTAAGGATAACATACAAGCTCATCTTGATTTAGTGGAAATGGGCATTCGAAAGGATCTTCATCCTGAGAAAGGTGATGGAGGCCAAATGTATATACCACCTGCATGTTACACACTGTCAGATAAAGAGAAAGAACCGTTATGTTAGGTCTTACATGGTCTGAAGGTTCTTGATGGATACTCGTCAAATATTTCCCATTGTGTTCAAATGAAAGAAAAGAAAATATCTAGACTCAAGAGTCATGATTGTCATATTTTTATGCAACAGCTTTTACCAGTTGCAATAATAAAGGCAATTCATCCAGACGTTTGTTCAATTTTGGTGCAGTTATGTGGGTTCTTTCAACAATTGTGTTCTAAAGTGATAAATGTATCTGAATTTGAGTAGTTAGAATCTCACATTGCACTCAAATTGTGTCAATTGGAACGTATTTTCCCACCATCATATTTTACTATTATGATGTAGTTGCCTATTCATCTAGTAAATGAGGCAAGATTTGTTGGTCCAGTTCAATATTGTTGGATGTATCCAATAGAGAGGTTTGTTATATTAAAATATTTTTACTTATAAATTTTATTTATATTTCATATATAATATTCTGTATAAAATTTTGATTGCTGAACTCTCAGGTATCTTTTTACTTTGAAACGATATGTTTGCAATAGATGTTGACCAGAATGATCAATTGTAGAAGGGTATTTGGCTGATGAGTATTTGACATTTTGCTCACATTACTTGAATGGAGTAGAGGCAAGGTTTACTAGGGAGGAATGCATTAATGATAATGTATACATTGAAGGCGTAAAGACATGTCATAAAGATAGTGTAATATTAGAAAAAGCACACTAATATATTCTTTTTAACTTACTCATAGTGGATAAATATAGACATCTGCACATAACAGAGATTCAAAAGAAAGAACCAAAGATATCTCATTGGTTGCTTGAAAGTAAACATCATACCGAATTTATATCTTGGTTTAAGGAACATGTAAGTGCCCTAAATCCTTTAGAGTTATTGTACTCGTATCAAAAGAAAATTAATTAAATCTGACAGATAATTATTTCTATTGTAGGTAAGATAGTTGCATTTACAAGGAAAAGAGGATATCTCAGATGATCTTAAGTGGTTTGCACGAGTTATTAGTAGTGCAATTACTTCTTACGAAGGATATTCTATAATGGATTTAGATTTTATACTAGAAAATTGGGATATAGACGCAAAACTCAAAATAATAGTGTTATGTTAAGTGCACAAACTTCAAGTTATGCTAGTTCTAGATATAGAAATTTTGTCTAATGGTGTCACTTATTATGGTATCTTATATGATATTTTGAAGTTGCATTATGGACCATCTTTCAATGTGGTCTTGTTCAAATGCAACTGGTTTGATGAATATACAACAAATGAATTTAAAAAAGATAGATTTGGATTTAATTGTGTCAATATTAAACGAAATCGACATAAAGATGATCCTTTCATACTTACTTTTGAAGCTAAGTAATGCTTTTATGTTGATGATCCGATTGATTTTGATTGGCACATTGTATTGAGAAAACATTCAAGGAATTTCTATGACATGCCCCAAGTTGAACAAGAGTCTGATGTTGAGTAGCATGCTAGTAGTGTGTACAACTTTGATGATAGGTCCTTTTAAGGAGGGAGGAGTTTGGTGATGAGAAATATGAAAAAGAAGAGAGTTGCATGAGGGTAAGGAGAACTAGAGACTATTTTTCATAGTTATTTTCTAAATAAATTCATATGAACTTGGTTAATACCTTGAAGGCCATAACTCTATGTCATATGGACTTGGCCAAGCTGAACAGAAATCATCCCGTTGGTTAATTACTATGGTTGTTGATTTCAGTTGGTTTGGTTTTTTTCTTCTTTTCATTGGTTTGTTTATTACCTTTTTTGTTCCCATCTTGGTGTGTTGTTTACCATCTATTGCAACTACTCCCTAAGAATTTCATTTATAGAAATAAAGTCAAGATATAGATGACCTCTACTTGATACTTCACATGTTTTTTTTTTTTTTTTTTTTTTTAATCGGTAGTTGTATTTCTTTTAATGTTCTCAAAAATTACATTCGCAGTCAGTCAATGTTAAAGACCTAGATAATTTTACAAAAATTGCCTTGTCACTCAGCAGGTGACAAGAAGCCAACAAAAATAATCAGAGTTCCTGGTGTTGAT